>JAMPIV010018091.1:100000-129042 GCA_024509875.1 Oreohelix idahoensis | reverse complement strand
TCAGGAAAAAAATTTGTCCCGTGCTGTTTGGGTTCCTTAGCCATGGGCAGTTTCCTAAAGCAGGGTGCCAAAGTAGGGTCCTTGTATTGCGCTTCTTTAAGTTGCATAGGTAACAAATTAGGCGCAGGCTCCCGTTCCTTCTTGGTTTGCCCTCTTGTAGTTACTGCTGCCACAATCGGCTCTTCCGGTTTCCCAATACACACGTATCTCCCGCCAAGTATGACTGGGTAGATGGGATCATCCATAACAGCCGCTTTGATCACACCTCTGACAAAGTCAGAGTGTATCTCCACCAATGCGATGGGAAGCGCTGTAGGTGCATCACTCTTACGAACTCCACAAAGTTTGATGGTCTCTCCTGTCTCTTGACCGGGTTTAACCAGGTTTCTGGAAACAATGCAATCGTAAGAAAGCCCCGTGTCAAATAAGCAAGAAGTTTGAGAACCGTTCAAAATAACAATACCTCGCGTTGAGGGTCTATCCCCAAGAGGTTGGGAATCACTGTCAATAATTCCGCCTTGCGAGACTGTTAATAAGCATCCGATGCGTTTAGGCTCGGTGTGCTCGGTCTGATCATATGTCCCGTGCTCAGGGTTCTCCCTTTGCCACCTTGTCCTTTCTGGCTACGCTGCCATGTAGGGCGGTCGGGTTGATCAGACTGTTTGGGGTGGTTGGGGTACTTGTTCTTGTAGAACTTGGATTTTCCAGGAGGGGGGTTTTGAGGTCCAGTTTCTCTGTGGTTGTTTTGGTTAGAAGCCTGAGAAGATTGCTCTAGGTTATGTTTTCGAAAATGCTCCTCTGTCGGTTTCCGCTTTGTGGCCGGTAGTTCAGCCAGCGCATTGTGATAACGCTCAGACTTTTCCAAAATGTCTTCAAGTTTCTCTGCCCCCTGCTCAGCGAGAAATCTCCGGGTATCAGCAGACAAAGTGTTCTTTATTTGTTCAGTTAGAACAAGTTCCTCAAGACCTTCATAGGTAGAGAGGAGCTGCGAAAGCTCAAGGCACTTTGTTAGATATCCCTTAAGACGAGATGAGAACTGGTGAAAAGTTTCAGAATTCTCTTTCCGGCTGTTGCGAAACAGTTGCAAAAACTTGCGAGCGTTCATTTCAAAGCGCTCCAGTAACGCTTTCTTCAACACATCGTAGTCGTCTTGTTGGCTACTTTCCAGCTTAGAATAAACATCATAAGCAGAACCTTTTAGGGCCTGGGAAAGTTTCATATTCCAACGCGACCTCTCTAACCCGTACAGAGTTGCAATTTTCTCAAATTTTTTCTAACCATGTGTCAATCTTCTCATTTGGACAAGGAAAAGATTCAAGAGTGAAAGACATAGCATTTAGTTGAAGAGATTGAGTGTTAGCAGGGTCAGTTAAGGAAGAATGAGGAGAAGACTCTCCATTGCTGGAGGTAGAGGCAGCCCCACGAAATTGGACCTCTAGAGCCTTAAGAGCCAACTCATGCTTGTCTCTCCTTCTCTCTTTCTCATGCTGTCTCTCCTTTCTCTTCTCTCCTCAGGCTGTCTCTCCCTCTCCTTCTCTCTTTCCTCATGCTGCATCCTGCGAATTTCCATTTCCTCGTCCATCTTCTTCTGCTGTAATAGACGGTCTGCTTCTTCTTTCCTCCTTAGTTCTTCTTCTTTCCTCTCCGCATCATATCTCTCAAGTTCGTCCCTGACAAAAGCTTTCGCTTCTTCTCCTTCCAGTCCCTCCTCTCTCGCTTCGTCCCTGAGAAGTTGTCTAAGCTTTGCCCTCTCGGCCATATTATGTCAGTGACTGAGACACGTGGAGATAGAAAATAGGAAAAAGAATAACCTGGTTCCTACCACTTACGAAAAAAAAAAAATTCCAAAAATCAAAAGATGATATCCTTAACCCTGGGATACCTCCTCCAAAATAAAATCTAACTATCGCTGCTATTATCGGCAATAAAGCACTCAATGCAAAACACGACTACGCCAAATAAATGGTAGTTAAGATTACAACTGAAAAATAAGTTGCTACAGTGGAAAAGCAAAAGAATATTGCAAAAATTAAAGAGAAAAATAATCCCTTAATTTTTAAAAAAATCCACTATAAGTTCGCCCCTGAAGTCAGATCGGGTAAGGGAGGGAATTAATCTGGACAAAAAGTCCGAAACACACTCCTTAACTTAGTTCAAACGCCGTTCTGCCTCAGTACCCAGTGAATGTTATACACTCACCACTTTACCAGCGTTTTAGTATTACAATCAGCAGTTAACATATATCCCGACAAAATCAACCTGTAACCAAAATGTATATTATTCAAAGATGCTGTGGAAAAAAAAACTTATTAGTTTGTGTGGTCAGCACGCCCGTAAACAGATCGCTAGTCTAGGGGGTAATTATTTTTAAAAGATACACAGTCACAAGACATCACACTCTTACTCTATATCAGAATACAGAATCTTAAGTTCAAAATCCAGATAGACGAGTCCACGTTTGTCGTACTCGTCTTCCTATTCTAAGTTCAAAGACCGGAAACGAGTCCCCATTTGTCGTAGATTTCCGATAGGAGATTAAGACTAGGTTTGGTCCCTTCTGAATAGGTTTGAATAGGTGATAGACTCAGTGAGAGTTAGTGAAAGGTAATAGAATTTCCACACACGTGAGATGATAGATTTGATATAGTGGCTGTCTCTGAAAGCGAAAAGAATTCTTCTCTCTCTCACCTATCTTCTACAACAGTTGTTACAGCGTCAGACAGACTACACCAATATACATATTACGTATATTTCTATCACTCACAGGCACGCACATACACGTGACGACAGGTAAACACACCGACGTGGGAAAACTATAACAATGATATATATATTATCTAGAACGAGCTGACCAAACACTATTATTAAGTTCAAGAGCGATTTTATTATCAGGAAAATCGGCTCACAACATCAAAGAAAGTACATCAAGGAAAATACATATACACATAGTCATAAAAAATCAAGGAAATGTTGCAAGGATGATAGCCCCGTTATAGTGTTAACTCTAGGTTTAGCCCGGCCCCCGTTAAGAGAACAGATGATGGCGCCCGAGTCACAGATACATAGGGTTTGAGTCTAAGAGTTTTCTTTGTTTTATCTCGTAATTATATGCACAGAGTTTGAAAAAACTCTGATTTAACCTAAGACAAAAACACCAGAACTCTAGCCTTAGCAACAAATTATGCAGATTGAAAAGAAAATAAATAGGACAGCAACAGGGTGTCAAAGATAAAATAGTGGAACATATCACTCAAACCAGCGTACACTCATTCATTCCGCCATGGCTTCTCAAACTTGTACTCACGACTTTGCTTGCTGCCTCTTGGAACACATTGATTTTAGATTTTCACACAGACTCAAAAAATGCAGTCTTCTGCCAAGAAGTCCCCAGTTCCAAAAGACGTATTTAACTTGGAGTCTCCGGGAACGACTACTTGGGTATGCAAATTTGTTCAAACGTCTGATTAAGTCACCTAACAATTATTCCAGGCGCGGGAGTTAGCAGAGCACAGTGTCAATAGCGTAGGTTTCTAAAAAATGATGAATGTCAGGTCGGTGCCTTCTCTCAGTATAGGATTCACTTTAGTCACACCACAGATTTGTCCACAAGATATAATCTAGTCGGGAAATGATTGTTAATATTCACGCCACCAGGCAGCAAATTATATAGAGTTTCTAGAAGAAATTAAGTGCTGGCTCCAAGGTCCAGTATTTATCATTACAGTCTTTGAAAACCCGTTATAGGGATATTAGTATTTCTGTCTAACTTGCACCGTCAGATCAGTGTTACTTGAGAAAACCCACGTGGTTCAAAATAAGGACTGTCTATTTCTTCACAAGTATGGAAACTACTACTAGGTGCTGGTAAAGTTAGGGTCACCCCAAAACTTTCACTGTGTGGAGGAAAAATAACACATATAATATAATAAACAGAATCTGTACTGGTTAAAACTTACATTTAAACTTGCAAGCAGAGAGCTTAGCTTATCATTTAAACTTCCCGTGACGTAAGTTATATTTAAAAATCCGCAATCCTCATAAATTAAGAACACGTGCGTATTCCGTCACCATTCATGAGGCTGGATTCTAGAGTTTATACGTTAGTTTAGAAAATACACTCGACTGAGTATTAGCAGTTAAATTAAATTCATAAATAGCTACAATTGCCGTTATAAGCTAGAAATTAAATTTTTAGTCTGCTTTCCACTGAATGCTTCCCTAAAAAATATAATAGCCTACCACTTTATTTCTCTTCTGCGCTAAAGAAATAGATTAAAATGAATTAAGCGATTTAACACTTTAACACTCACAAAATCTATATATCTATCATATTAATTTCCTCAACCACAGAATTACAGGTAGTCGCACAACTTAAGAATAAAAATGCTGAAAATATTTCTGGAAGTCTAGAAGTTCGACAAATTGCCGAAACAAACTGAGATCTTCTCTAACAGCTATTCTGTTTTCGAGCGACCTATCTACTGTGGAGTCTATGAGCGAGAATGAAATTAAAGTTTCAAACTTGGCCAATATCTTAAAATCAGACAAAGGGCCCAAACTATTTCGCCACGCGAAATTATCTCCCCTACTCCCAACATTTACGTCCGCTTAACGCGTGTCGTAACTGTCACCTACTGACCACGATGTACGCGTGTCAGTTTCAAATCCCAGACAGCCTGACTCCATTTCAGGGCAGTTTTCACACTACAGCTGACCATGGCCCAAGTGGGCGCCGTGTCAGTTTGGGATTTTTGAGACAAATGTCTGGATACTGACCGGTGCAGATGTAAAGTATCACACCTCACCGGGACTATGCCGAGAAGAAGCTCGCGCGCTCGTTGAGAATGTAGACGATTTGCTACGTCCTGTGTTCAGCGAACCGACTTATCACGCCTTCTGACGCCCTGCAGCCCTGACATCTACGTAATATCGTCCTAGCGCGATTCTCAGTTTATGAGAAGGGAAAACAGGTAAAGTTTGCGAATTATATGAAAATAATATTCGCAAAACGAATGGGTGAAAAATATACAGGAAAAATGACTACAGAGATAATAAAAGAGAGAATTTATGTGAAAGAATAGGAAGAAGATGTAGGAAATTAAATGACTATAAACCCTACGTGACACCTACCACTCATGAAACTTCCCATTGCAAGGATAACAGTGAAAACTCGCTATGTGGAAGGGATAATCAGAGCAGCAGCGATAGACGCACCCATCTACCCTCTGATATTGGGGTGTCGTTATGTCTACTTGGGAAATCCCAAGAGACCTGTGGTCTTGGCAGCAGTCCAGACCCGATCACAATCCAGAAAGGAAGAAGATGAACCTATAAATACTCATCCAGAGGAGATGAGAAAGGCACAGGCTGAAGATAGGTCACTGAAGCCGTGCTATAAGAAACTCCCAAAGAGCCATACTCCTCCAAATAAAGGAGAATTCTATATGAAGAATAAATTGTTTATAGGAAGGCCGGCACTGGTTCAGCTGGTCACGGGCAGCCGGTCCTCCCCAGTTCATATAGGGAAAAGGTAATGGAGTTAGGTCATGCTATCCCCTTCAGTGGTCACATGGGAATTAGCGCAACAGGACAGCGTATAGCTTGTCATTATTTCTGGCCAGGGATAACGGAAGACATAAAGAGATATGTAAAATCCTGTCCCGAATGCCAGAGAGTAGCTCCAAAGCATTGGACTGCTCCAGCAACTCTTGGGGAAATGCCCATTGTGGGAGCCCCTATTGAGAGAGTTGCAGTGGATATCGTGGGACCTCTCACTCGGACCAAGAGGAGGAACAGTTACATCCTTACTCTGGTAGACACTTGTTCCATGTGGGGAGAGGCGGTAGCCCTGTCATCAATCGATTCGAAACATGTGGCAGAGGCATTACTTACGATATTCACAAGGTTAGGATTCCCGCATCAAATCTTGACTGATAATGGCTCTCAGTTCAAGGGTAAACTAACAGAAGAGGTTTTCAGGTTGTTCCAAGCCAAGCACTTTCATTGTAGTCCGTATCACCCCCAAGGGAACGGCCAGGTAGAGAGGTTCAATGGGACTCTCATTTCTATCCTGAGAAAGCTGGCACATGAGAAACCTGATACGTGGGACCACTACTTGCCCGCCGCATTGTTTGCGTACCGGGAAGTACCACATAATTCAACCGGAATGGCACCCGCAACACTGTTATTTGGGAGGCCAATAAAAGGTCCGTTGGAAGCTTTGTTAAGGACCTGGACAGATGAGAAGGCAGAGGAGACTGTTACCTCATCTTATCAATATGTGAACGAACTGACCACTCGTTTAAAAACTAGTTGGAAACTGGCAAATGATAATTTGAGACAAGCCAGGAAAAAGCATGCTGCTTATTATAATAAAAAAGCTAAGGATAGGGAACTTGCTGTAGGGGAGAAGGTGCTTCTTCTATTGCCAGGCAGCAACAATAAACTTCAGATCGGATGGCAAGGGCCATACACAGTTTTGGAAAAGGTATCCAGAACAAATTATAAGATAGACAAAAAGGGAAAGGAAAAAGTCTATCATGTGAACCTTTTGAAGAAATATCTGGACAGACAAATCCAGGAAGGAACACACCTATTGGCCTTGTCTATTGCAACCGAAATGAAAAATGACCCTCTCTCCTCATTCGAATATCCACTGAAACCCAGTGAAACGTTTGCCCAGGTGAAGATCAGTAATCACCTGACAAAAGGACAGAGGGAGAAGGTTCAACAGGTCCTTGAGAAACATACAGATGTGTTAACGGATAAACCGGGGCACACCAATTTGTTGGAATATGATATGAAACTACTAGACCCAGCACCTATCTGTATGAGGCCCTATTCTATTCCTTTCGCTAAGGAAAAAGCTTTGAAAGAGGAGATTGATTATTTGTTACAAGAAGGGATTATTTCTCACAGTGAGTCTCCTTATAGTTCCTGTGTGGTTTTGTTGCGGAAACCATCGGGAGAACATAGACTGTGCATAGATTACAGGAAACTGAATGCTGTCACAGAAGGTCAGGTGGATCCATTACCTGATACTACTCAACTATTTGCCAGGCTGAACAAGGCAAAATATTTTTCTAAGGTGGATCTTAGCAAAGGCTATTACCAAATTCCAGTAAAGCCTGAGGTTCGACCTCATTTAGCATTTAGCACCTCGGAAGGTCATTATGAGTTCAACATGTTACCGTTTGGGTTGAAAAATGCCCCGAGTGTGTTTTCAAGGATGATGCGAAAATTATTGGATCTCCTGAAAAATCCATGTATTTCGAATTTTATGGACGATATCCTCATTGCGACGGAAACATTTGAGGAACACATTACCTCTTTGAATATGCTATTTGATAAACCCAGAGAGTTTAACTTAACCGCTAGGCCAACAAAATGTTGTATTGGTTGTAAAGAGTTGGAATTCTTGGGACACACTTTACATCAGGGTAGCATGACCCGTGATCCCAAGAATCTGGAAAAATTGAAAATAGCACCTAGACCACAAACAAAGAAAGATGTGCGATCTTTGGTGTCGTTGTGTGGTTTCTACCAAAAGTACATTAAAAATTTTAACTCTATATGTGCTCCTCTGACGGATTTAACTCGCAAAGGTCAGCCTGATACAATAAATTGGTCAGCACAGTGTGAATTGGCTTACCAGGAGTTAAAAGAGAAACTTACAAGCAGGCCAGTATTGCAATTGCCTGACTTGAATCAAGAATTTATCGTGAGAAGTGACACAAGCAATGTGGGCCTAGGCGCTACATTGTTGCAAAGGTCCTCCTCACAGGATGGGGAATTGAACCCAGTCGCTTATGCAAGCCGCAAGTTGAACAAGGCGGAAAAAAAGTATTCAACAAGTGAAAAAGAATGTCTAGCTTTGATATGGGCTATAAAAAAATTCCAGATTTATTTATATGGCAGGACATTTGTGGTCCAAACGGATCATTCACCACTCGTATTCCTGTCACAGGCCAAGCATGAAAATTCCAGATTATTGAGATGGTCCTTGTTATTGCAGCCATACTTATTTCTGATAGAATATATTCCCGGCCCTCGGAACGTAGGTGCAGACTTTTTAAGTAGACATCCTTATGATGAAGATCAGAAAAACGCGTAAGACTTCATTGAGCTAAGTTATCTCGCAGATTATAACCTGCTAATGATTGCATGTTTTAAGATGGGAGGTGTGTAGTAAAATCTGCGAGAATAATCGCTCATTTCAGTAAGATTTTAGTCATAAAATGATAATAAATAAATCCGCCCTATTGTGTCTGACGGTGATGCTCTCACACGCCAGCAACGCTGCCTTTTGTACAGTGCTAAAGCCTATAGAACGATTCCACGGTAAAAATCTAACACGCGTTTTAGTTTCGGTTTCGAAAACGTACTACCAATATTTAACATTTTGCCAGATCTGCTGCATACATTTTGCAGCCTAGACTTATAATTAACGATTTGCGGAAGTGTGCCGCGAAATAACTATCTGAATTAACGTATTCTGTCAACTTTAACGCTGGTAATAAGTAGTAATCCTTACATTTTTTGGTAGTGTTACACGATACAATACAAATTATCAACGCCAATTCTTAACCCGCCACGCCAACACCCCACCTCGCTTGATAGTCCGCCATGCATATATACACGCTGGAAAAAAGCCAACAGAGGCAAAACACGCAGACAATTTTATTGTCTCCTCGCGGTAATGTTTCTGACGTCCCAAAAACAAATTAGTTATTTGAAAAATACATGCTAGCGAGAGGGGAAGATGGCCGTCTTGTGTAAAATATTTATTTGACGATGACCGGTGACAAAATTGAAAATCTAAAACCACAATGAAACTGATTATAAAAAATATATGGTAGTATAGCTTAGAATTCACTGAGCAAGAATGTGTTTTAAATAATATGATAGTCCCAGTATTACCCAAATTGTTGAGAAAGTACTAAATGTCTACGAACGCACGACCAGACAGACTGTTGTTCCTGCTTGTTTTTTTCTTAACGTTAGTGGGGACACCGTCTTAGAAGAGAGGCATTGAGGAAATTCAAATTCGCGTGGGTAACAAGAGTATAGGAGGAGAGGGGAGCGGTAGGAAAATTGTTACCAAAAACTAACATCGTTTTGCCTTGGCGTAACTAAAGCAGACTGGCCAATCGACTACCAGACGCAGAGTATGTTTGGAATTATTTTTGTTTTTCAAAAACTGCATTTGAATTCTGGTAGTCGTAAGCTTTCGATTGGCCAGTGCTACTAAATATTAGCAAAAAGCTTTCCCTATTCATTGCCAGTTGAACTGTATTTTTTATTCAGATACGCTGAGAACAGCTGTGATAAATTTAAAAATAAATTAAATAACTATATGAGTATTTCACAGTCTGGATGGAGCAGAAGAAACTGAGGCCATTTCTTTGCAAAGTCAGAGTCATTTGTTTATATTTCTTGATTTGTGGTGAGAATGCTTTATGAATTTAATATGTTTAATCCCATTACCAAAGTTAGATACTGCTATTGGGAAAAAGTGAAGGACGTGCCGGGAGCAGACATTGTTGAGTCCTCACGTTGAAATGTATCTAACTAATGTATGTTGTCATGATTATGTTTGAATATTATTGTATTAGAGTATATTAGTAAGCCTCCGTGTTCCATGAACACTGTTCAACATGCCTGAAGCATAAATATATATAAAAGAAAAGAGTTGGTTAAGAAAAGTTAGTTGGTTAGTGAAGATAAAATTATATACCCTCTGGTAAGTAAGCATCATGGCTGATTTGGTGAAGTTTCGATCTGCAATAATGCAGGAGCGAAAGGACGTAGGATTGACAGGTGATGCTCTTATCCAGTATGTCGCAACTGAAGTGGACAAATATTTGGATAGAGAGGACAAAAGATTGGAAGCTGAAAGAGAAGCCAAAATAATGGAAGCAGAGGATAAGAAATTGCAGGCAGAAAGAGAAGCCAAAAGATTTGAGGCTGAAGCTAAAAAATTAGAAGCAGAAAGAGAAGAAAAGAGACTAATGTTGGAAGCTGAAGAAAGAAGGTTACAAAGAGCTCATGAGTTAAGTTTAAAGGAACTTGAACTCCAGGGAGCAGCTAGCAATCATGGTGCTAGCTCACCTCACTCTGAGAGTAGCTCCAACCATAGCACGGCAAATGGAGCCATGAGTTTTCACCTGGATCCATTTATTGAGAAGGAGGACGCCATTGAGTCGTACCTGGAAAGATATGAGAGATTGGCCTCTACCTATGGATTGGAAAAGGAAAAATGGAGCCTTAAGCTATCTCAGGGGCTGAGGGGAGTTTCATACGATGTTTATTTAAAACTCTCAAAAGAAGACCAGGAAGATTATGAAATCTTAAAACAAGCTTTATTGGTCAGGTACGAAAAGAATTCTGAATCTTATAGAAAGAGATTCCGAACCGCTAAGCTACTTCCAGGAGTATACTATCACCAGTTTGCTGCCAGATTGGAAACTTATCTGACAAAATGGATTAGCTTAGGAAAATGTCAAGATATAAAAGAAATGGTCATGATGGAACAACTGAGAGAATCCATGCCTCAAGAAATGAGAAAATTTCTTATGGAGCAAGGAGCAGAGAGATTGGAAGGTATTTTAACCATGACTGAGAAATATCAAGCAGCTCAGTCATAAGTATCAGGAAATAAGAAGAAGCAGGGTGAGAACTTCAAGCCTTCACAAAACTTTACCAACTATGAACATAGGGACAATTCCAACAAGAACAAACACAGAACTGATTATAAAGACAAAAAACCCTCTAGGATCAGATAAGAAACCTTCCCGAAAGGAAGAAAAGTGGTGTAAATCTTGCCAAATGAGTAACCACAATACTGCAGAATGCAGACGGAAAAACCCTCCTCATCACGCTGCATGTCTTACAACAGGGAACAAGGGAAGGAAGGAACTGGCAGTTAGTCAGAATGACCTCCATCATCCCCCTGTCTATGAGGAAGTGACATGTAAAGGCACTAAAATTCAGTGCTTATATAATTCCGGATTGGAATTCGACTCAGTCGTGAGTGCAACCCTAGTGCACCCTGATCAACTTACCACAGAAACAGTGGACATACAATGGGCAATGCAGGGAACAGTCACCATGACACTTCCCATAGCAAGGATGATCAACGTGAGAACTCGCTATGTGGAAGAAGTGATAAGAGCAGCAGTAAGTGATGATCCTATATACCCGCTGGTAATAGGATGTAAATATGTCTTCTTGGGTGACCCAATAAAACCTGTTGTCATGGCAGCAAACCATACCAGGTCGAGCACCAAAAAGGAGGAGAGAGATCCAATAAACATTCATCGTATAAAGATGAAAAAGGCTCAAACAGCAGACAGCACATTGAAGCCTTGTTTTGGCAGATTGCCAAAGGCCCATAACCCTCCAAAGAAAGGAGACTACTATATTGAAAATGGCCTACTCTACAGACAAGCTGGAAAAGGACCTAAAGGGCATGGACAGCTGGTAGTGCCAAAATTCTACAGGGAGGAAATAATGGAGCAAGAGCATGCTACATCAGGCAGTGGTCACAGAGGAAAAGAGGCCACTAGTCAAAAGATAGCATTGCGATATTACTGGCCAGGAATAATTGAAGACATAAGTTGGTATATGAAATCCTGTTCAGAATGTAACCAGGTAAACTCAATCAGAAGTGTAGACCAGTTACAGGACCTAGAGAAGCATGGTTGCGGACGTAGGCCCATTAAGAAAACTCACAAGAGAAAACAACAGGTAGATGCGGTGATAAAGAGAAAACAAAATCACAACAAGTCTACTGTTACACCAGTAACCATGGCAACTCTCCGTATTGTACAGTGAGAGGACGAAAGACATCCTACCCCGACTAGATATCTGTCGGAACTCCATGGCCTTGATTATCTGGGAAATTTGGTTAGCCAGCAACCAGTATTAAAAAAGCTGCAGAAACAAACCAGAATCATAGGAGGTAGGAACCAGGGCTGTACCAAACAGTTGATGGAGACAGGCCCCACTTCGGTATACTGCCCCTTACAATAGAAATAGGTGTGGGTCCGGCAACGTTGTTGTTTGGCCGTCCCCATTCACGGTCCACTGGAAGCATTGTTGCGGACATGGACTGAACAATAGCAAGCACAAGCACTAAAGGATGAGATTGACTATCTCTTAAAAGAGAAAATTATTTCAAAGCTTGAATCTCCCTACAGCTCAAGTGTGGTGCTATTAAGGAAGCCTAGTGGTGAACACAGGTTATGCATTGATTATGGGAAACTAAATGCTATCACTGAATCTCAGGTAGACCCATTACCTGACACCAATCGGTTGTTTGCTAAATTGAGTAAGGCTCGGTATTTTTCAAAAGTAGATCTAAGCAAGGGATACTACCAAATACCAGTTAAACCAGAAGTTAGAAAACTGTTAGCCTTTAGTACACCGGATGGACATTACGAGTTCAATGTACTCCCATTTGGTTTAAAGAATGCTCCAAGTATCTTCTCCAGAATGATGAGGAAATTGTTGGAACCATTACAAAATCCTCATATCACCAACTTCATGGATGATATTCTGATTGCTACCACTACATTCGAGGAACACGTAGTAGCAGTATCCATGTTGTTACATAGACTAAGAGAAACGGGATTGACAGCACGTCTAACTAAGTGTCATATTGGATGTGCGAAATTGGAATTTTTAGGTCAAACTATCTCTACAGGGCAAATGTCTCCTGACCCAAAGAATGTAGAGAAAATGAGAAAAGCACCAAGACCACAAACTAAGAAGGATGTAAGATCCTTTGTGTCACTGTGCGGGTTTTATCAGAAATATATACCCCATTTCAACTCATTATGCGCGCCATTAACCGACTTAACCAAAAAAAAGGCCAGCCGGATAAAATACAATGGACCGCGGAGTGTGAACAGGCTTATACAGAGTTGAAAAATAAGCTGACAAATAAACCTATCCTTGCCCTTCCCGATCTCTCACAAGAATTCGTACTAAGAACGGATGCTAGTAATGTAGGCATCGTAGCAACATTACTACAGCGGGCAGACACACCGCCACATATGCTATTACCAGTAGTTTTTGCCAGTAGAAAGTTAAATGCAGCTGAAAGAAATTATTCTACCGTTGAACGCGAATGCCTCGCTTTGGTCTGGTCGATCAATAAATGTGCCCCTTTTCTTTACGGGAAACACTTCATTGTGGAAAGTGATCACCAGCCTTTGATGTTTTTAGCAGTGTCTAAAAAATTAAATTCACGACTTTTAAGATGGAGTTTACTGTTATCTCCATATTCGTTTAATGTGAGATACATTCCAGGACGGGAAATCTTGGACCCGATTTTTTAAGTCGTCATCCTATCAAAGCAGATATAGAGAAACAGAAAAGTAAGGAGAAACTGCAGCATGAGTTACCAAAAAGTTAACTGTGCATGCACTGTTTTAAAGAAGAGGGCGCTGTAGCAAAATTTGGCACCTCTTGCTTTGTTGTGGAAAAAAATGTGTAGTGCGACACACACACACACACACACACACACACACACACACACACACACACACACACACACACACACACACACACACACACACACACACACACACACACACACACACACACACACACACACACACACACACACACACACACACACACACACACAGCGCAAGGACAGCGCGGCGGTCTTGCTTTGAAGTTTGAAGAAGGCGGAAAAATGTGAAATACGTTTAGCCAGACGGTACTGAAGAATGAGGAAATAGCTAATATAGGAATGAATGGCCGACTTTAAAAGCTTGCATTTACTGGACATTAAATTTAAAACTACAAGAAAACGCCTGGTTGGAATAATATTAAATAAAAATAACTCAACAAAGGAGATAGACTAGGAATTATATCCAAAAGGATATTATTCAAATATAAATAGTTTTAAAGATAATTAATATTTTTCACCTTCATCACATCTGCTAAAAGTTAGCTAATAATCGTTAAAAATTTATTGTGCGTATATGCCTCAACGGATTTGGATAAAACGTATATAGAATGAAAGCCTCATATGAGGAAAATGAAAGGATACCTAGGAAGGAAGGAAGGATATAAGTGTGTAGTGAACAGAAGAGAAAACAAGTCAGGAAAAGCACAGATTGCCTCAAATCGCCTCAAACCGAGAGATTAAACGAAAATCTTTTTGGACCTTAGGAGGTGCTTTCTCGTACGTGAGATATACACATATATAAGGACAGAGCGGCGCGTTGAAAATCACACACACCAAATCCAGAAGCCAGAGTGAGAAACTGGAAGACAGCATCTGCAAGAAAAGTTCTTTTTTTCACGCTGCATGCAGGGCAGATTAAATTCCGCCAATATAGTCTCACCGTGAGCTTATAAATCCTAAGAGGGTATGTAAGTTTATTAAAGATATATATATATATATATATATATATATATATATATATATATATATAGTATATATATATATATATATATATATATATATATATATATATATATATATATATATATATATATATATGACTAATATCATTTTATTTCAGATGTTATTTACGATTTGATTGTATTAGATATAATTTTAAAAAAGGGAATGACGCTAACCAGAGATAACCTTCACCGGCATTGTCAGGAAGCATAACCATTAATTGGTTAGCCAAATATATCATGGCTAGTTCTTGCCTGGAAGCTTACGACATACCAGCAAGTACATAAGTGACTCGGCATCCATAAGTGGAAGGCAAAGGTTATATCGCACCCATGTATCATAACATGTGATTATTCATGTATTTTGTTAATTCTGCACAGTATACATTATCTTATCATGCTATCTCTGTAACATACTACCATGATTCATTCATTTATATACAAACACTGAAGACATGGTCGCATCATGAACAGCAGTTGGTGGTGAGATTGTTGGAACACCATGGCCACCTATTACCTTTTGTTCCAGGTTTTTATGATCAAATTTTATGATCATTCCTGATTGAGAAACTACAGACTTGAGGACGTTGATCCTGCTAACTGAAGCCTAGAGGTCAACCAATCTTTAACACCTTAGTCCCCCGTAGTTATAGGGCGGGCTGAAGGACAGTCTGTTTATTCAAGTGTGTCTCAGTAACCTCGAGCAGACGTGGCTAATAACAGATGCGTTTTATGTGTATCCCTCCAACAAACACTGTGAGCAGTTTCTAAAACGACTGTCTATGATGAGAACTAGATAGCCAGAGATATCAAAGAGATACGGTGACAAACGTTTGTGTAATTTCAGTGAAAGATAAATCCAAGACTTTTTCTATTATTTATTTTAATTCGTAACAATAAATAATCATACATTTTACCATCTTCCAACACCCATTTCTCATTACAATAATATATATAGATGTACATAATACATATTGAAATTGTACTCATTTGACTTGGTAAATTTTTAACTGTTAAAATTTGAGTTACTTTTTCTAATTTAATTATATTATCACATAGGGTTACAATAGCGAAAGTAGCAACTTATACTTCTGAAGCCTAAATCTGTTGTCCAGCTCAGAGTATTCACAGCTGTAACTCACTTGTGATACCAGTGTACTTCTCGGGCACTGGAACTTCATCCTTTCTGGAGAGAGATTCTAATTCTTCTCTACCACTATTATCATACTAGAAAAACCTTTCGCTGCGCACACACACACACACACACACACACACACACACACACACACACACACACACACACACACACACACACACACACACACACACACACACACACACACATACACACACACACACGCACGCACGCACACGCACACGCGCGCACACACACCCACACACACACACATATACACGGAAGGGGACGAGACGATCTCTCATCCTCTCCGTCAGTCCTGATTAACGTTAAAAGGCACACGGTGTCTCTAGCCTATTCCTATCCGGTCAGCTTTCGCTTAGCGCGGCGTCTCTAGTTCGGGTGAAGGTATGTGCCCTCCCCGCTCCTTTGCACGCGCGTTAACGATCAGCGCACAATGTCAATTATTATTTAATTACACATACGCGCACTTAACAAATATCGCCTGTCATTAATGGCTATTAGATTGTCGACGTCGGTTATAACTAACAGTCACTTACTAAAGTTACACAAAATGAAATATAACGTGAATTCTATGGTCCACTATCAGTCACCTAGCATATTAATTCAGTCAGCTAAACCGTATCTTCTTGTGTAAGAAAGCTGGTGATGAAATTTACATTAAACTGCACAACTGGTAAAAGAATCTACGCGTTATTTATTTCACTAGTTTTAACGTTAGGAAATCACCGTGAATTATAATGGTAAAACTTAACACATTTTAACACTTAAGCATACATTTCTATTACCAGAAAATCCGAATGAAATCCTCACGAAGGCTATTAACACACATTCCACAATGGTTCTAGACGACGTGTTTAGACTATCCAAAATTCTGAGCAACAACTGATAACTGGTTTGAGAAGACGCAGTTTATATACATCATGTTATTATGATCTCTAGAGGATGTTAATTTTCACACTCTTTTGCATAGCAGAAATCAGGGAACTACGTTTCCCCCAGATAAAAGGTTTCCACGGTGGCCCTGTCGGCGCTTCTAACCGACAACAGAGACTTAAACCGCGTAACGGGTTCTAGTACATTTGCCCGCTTCTGGAGATTAAAGAGTTGTCTCTCCCTGTATGTACGAACATCAAAGAGTACACGGAAAAATGTTTTTGCCCGTGCAACTACTTCAAAAAGGTCCGGTGTTTCCACGTGCGTCTGTCTGATATCTTGATGATTGACAGATCAGCTCGCGTGAGAAACTCAGGTAAACAGACCGGGTTCGCTCCCTGTTATGACTGGCAGGTCGCTGAAGTTGGTAAACAACTTAGTTTTGTTTACGTCTCAGGGAAAAGAGGCGTGGATTAAAAATGAGTAAACGCAGGCAGTAAGTTTCCTGCTTTGCTAGCGAATCATAGACCGTTAACGGAATTTCAGGGCTGTCAGACACTGTAGGCTATATTTCCATTATACGTCACAATCAGGACGGTTTTTTTTCTCCATGTAGTGTGCTATTTTCTTGATTGTGATTATTATACTTCCTACACTGTATTATTCCTCGCGTACTGTATTTGTTTTTTTACTTTTTGGTGAATATTTCCGTTCGTTGTTTTTCAGAACCACATTTGTGTCTATGCTGGCATGATTTTAATATTGGTTTGTAGTTTATTTATGTTTTTTCCCCCACTGGGTTGTGTTATTTTTTTCCGATGATATAGCTTTGTTACTGCTGTTAGCGTTGTTATGAGTTACCGGAGGTTCATATATATCCTCTCCCTTTTTTTTCCTTTTTATAAGTTTCTTCTACTCTATTATCTCAAATTTGTTGGGATTTTCCTCAAAGTTAGAAACATTAGTCTCTACTGGAAACAGTAGTCTCCATCAAGATTTCATATCACAAGCACCAGTACAAACAGACACATATGGTTACCTTTAAAAATGGGCACCAGATGTGAGAAAAGGCCGATGAGTCCTGTCTTGTACATGGCGCCCAGCTTGATCTGTACGTAACATACTGGTACACACACAAGCACTAATAGTGTGTAGTAAGCAAAGAAGAACAACCCTGAAAGTAAAAGAGTTAAGCACCGTTAGTGCAGCTGCATCGTTATTGTATTGTGGTCTTTGTTGCTGATCCTGGTAACGACCTAGTTGTTAACTCCCTTACTCCAAAACTTAGAGACAGTCTCGCTGTTTGTAGAGGTCTAGGTTTATGAATTGATAAATTACAGCTTCTCTAGAAATCAGGGTTGGAGATTCCCACTCTTAAAATTTTAGAAGTCAGACTCTGGCTAGTTTTTAACTAGTCTTGTGACATAACATTTGGAGTCAGGGTCCGGACATCTTTTACCGACTGCCACTCCGACTCCACTAAAAACGACGACTCCACGACCCCGACTCTCGACTCCGACTACACAGCCCTGGTAGAAGTACAGAGTATCCAGTGAATATTCTGTATGTTTGTCTAGTCGCACATTTAGAAAGTTCTGTAATATGTTTAAATAATGAATGGGGCAGCTGTAAAATTGATAATTTATTCATTCAGTACACTTCAGATAGAGCGTCCGATTGACAGAATGATCAGAGCGCTGGTCTCTCACGGCAGTGGTGCTGGGTTCGAATCGCGGTACTGAAACGCTCCAGTCTACCCAGCTATAAATGGGTACCTGACTCTGCTCTTTAGGGAAGGACAATGCAGCGAGGAAGTGAACTGGTCACCCCATCTCTCAATGCTGGACCTAGTATGGTGAAGTCTCTAACACTTCACTCCCCTACGGCAGTATCTGCTATGGGACTACCTTGACCTTACCTTACTCGTCAGATGCCCGAGGAACAGGCGCTCTTGATAAATTCATGTCAAGCCTTCCTGATTTGTGCCATCCGTTCAAGGTCTTTCCATGTGATCTTTATTATTGTCATGTCTGTCTTCAACTCATTAACATCCTTAACAGACGACCTTCTCCCGTCTTGGTTGGTTGATTTGCATTATTCAAATTAATTGCTCACCTTTTTGGCTACAGTAACGCGCACGTGAAAAGTGAAAATACAATGGAAAACCAAAAATAGTACTGAAGTCAGTTTTACAATAAACACTGCACCAGAAACAATAGCCTCCACTAGAAACAGTAATCTCCACTGGACACAGTAGTGGCCACTAGAAACAGTAGTCTCTACTAGAAACAGTAGTTTTTACTAGAAACACTAGTCTCCATTAGAAACAGTAGTCTCCACTAGAAACTCTAGTCTCCACTAGAAACAGCAGTCTCCATTAGAAACTGTACTCTTTTTAAGTGATGATGCTGCTGCTTGTCTGTTGAGTCTGTATTAGTGTGGTTTTGGTTCATAATTGTATTATACTGGTGAAAATCTACCAACTGCGTCTCGGGTTGTTTTAGTCTCATGGTCTAGGTGGTTCATTTTTCTAACACTAATCAACAGAAAATCTGGCTTCATTTTCTTCAAAATCGATTATGGGTAAATTCGTAGCATTCACTTAGACTGCCCTGTGCCCGAATTTGTGGAACCTTGTATAATGAACCATGTCTGTTTCACTGTCACTATTCGATCCAATATTATCGTCCTTGTGTACTTTTGCTATCAGCGACTATATATTTATTTCATTTGTACTCTCCTGAGTTCGTTAAAATAAAGTTCCATCTGAACACATTATTACTTTGGTTCGTTTGTTTTTGCATCCTTCTATTCTCCGAAGGAATCAAACATATGTGTCTTCACAAATATTCCTTATGCATTTTTGCACCTATAACTGGGGTGGTTGAGGTAGTCGATACTCACGCTTCTCGACATTCTACATACGAATTATTCGAGGTTAATACTAACCTTTGTGATAAGTCTATCACACATTCTTGGCAATTCTAGCCGTTTTTTTGTTCCACTTTCTAATTTCACTTTGAAAAATATTTGTAACGCAATCTCAGTTCCAGAGTCAAGTCAGACTCCTGTACATTTACTTGAGTAGAAGGATTTCTACACTTCCAAGTCCATTGGACACCCCCCCCCCCCCCCCCCCCCCCCCCCCTTGGACGAACACTGCCCAATATCTCCACTGGATACCAAAGTTTTTCGTCATCCTTCACTATGCCTATTTGTTAGATCCTAAACCCAATATTCTGCGTTTATGTGATGCATATTCTGGTGCGAAGCAAATCTTCAAATTTGTCTCACCTCATGATGTTCACTCAACAACTCTCTACTAGAAACACTAGTCTCCATTAGAAATTGTAGTCTCCACTAGAAACTCTAGTCTCCACTAGAAACAGCAGTCTCCATTAGAAACAGTAGTCTCCACTAGAAACTCTAGTCTCCAATATAAACAGCAGTCTCCATTAGAAACAGCAGTCTCCACTAGAAACTCTAGTCTCCACTAGAAACAGCAGTCTCCATTAGAAACAGCAGTCTCCACTAGAAACAGCACTCTCCATCAGAAACAGAAGTCTCCACTAGAAACTCTAGTCTCCTATAGAAACAGCAGTCTCAATTAGAAACAGTAGTCTCCACTAGAACTCTAGTCTCCACTAGAAACAGCAGTCTCCATTAGAAACAGTAGTCTCCACTAGAAACTCTAGTCTCCACTAGAAACAGCAGTCTCCATTAGAAACAGCAGTCTCCATTAGAAACGGCACTCCACTAGAAACACTGGTCTCCACTAGAAAAACTAGTTTCCATTAGAAACAGTAGTCTCCATTAGAAACAGTAGTCTCCACTACAAACACTAGTCTCCATTAGAAAAGTAGTCTCCATTAGAAACAGTAGTCTCCACTAGAAACACTAGTTTCCACCAGAACCATTTTTTTCCACCAGACACACTAGTCTCTTCCAGAAACACTAGTTTAAAGCATAAACACTAATTTCCACCAGAAAAACTAGTCTCCACCAGAAACAATAATCTCCAGTGAAAACAGTGGTTTCCATTAGAAACAGTAGTCTACACTAGAAACAGTGGTCCACTAGAACCACTAGTCTCCTCCAGAAGCAGTAGTCTCCACCAGAAACACGTCTCTACCAGAAACACCATTCTCCACTAGAAACACTAATTTCTACCAGAAACATTAATCTCCACTAGAAACAGTAGTTTCCAGTAGAAACACTAATTTCTACCAGAAACATTAATCTCCACTAGAAACAGTAGTCTCCACTAGAAACACTAATTTCTACCAGAAACAGTAGTCTCAACCAGAAACACTAGTCTTTACCAGAAACACCATTCTCCGCTAGAAACACTAATTTCCACCAGAAACACCATTCTCCACTAGAAACACTAATTTCTACCAGAAACAATAATCTCCACTAGAAACAGTAGTCTCCAGTAGAAACACTAATTTCTATCAGAAACAGTAGTCTCGACTAGAAAGTCTCCACCAGAAACACTAGTGTCTTTGTCTTTTTGTAAAACTGACTCCGATTCCATTCGTCACTTGTTTTAACTTTCTTGAAAATTATGTAGAACTATGATGATAGGCAAATAGAACCTACTTTTGTAGCTGTGCTAATGTAGTTACAGTGGTCGTTTATACGCAACAAGTATTGAATAAAGAAATAGTAATAACGGTTCTGTAACAGTCCGTGGCTGTGCACAATTATTTAAAATCAATAATTTAAAAAAGAACAAATAATTCCATAGTGATGGAAAGCCGGACTTTAAATTAAACTGAAGTGACACTGTAGTCCTTGATGGATTAAACACTTGTAATCCATGATATATAGCATGTCCAAAATGAAATAATCACAGCACATGTTACAGCGGAAGTCATTGTACAGAAACACGTTTTATTTATTTTTTTTAAATTAATGAAGATAAACAGAAATCCCGTTCAACCTCTGATGGGTTATAATTAGGATATATATTGTTTTCAATTTCAAATAATATGAACAACTGCCGACATGAGAAAGTGGCATCACATTTGAAAATAGGGATACTCACAATTGTGCTTAGGCCTATACGTTAAATAAAAAAATAAAAAACAAACAAACAAACAAACAAAATCAAGAAGAAACTATGAACAAGAATAATATTAAAGTGGAGGGGTGTATAGGCCTGGTGGTTCTAGTTATATAACAGACTTTATAAGATATTTAATTGACTTTCATCTGTTTAAAGTCACATGCATTGTAAGAACAGCATCAGACCTTCACATTCCCAGCCACTATATATTAACATGTGTTCGTGTTAAATATTGTTTGACTATATTATGCAGTTCCCTAGGTCTGTCTATTCTCAACACCTTCTCTATATTTATAGGTAAGTTGGATGCCTGCAAATAATCCAATATTGGTATTCTTATTTGGTCATACCTCTTACACTTTAACAAGAAATGTTCTATATTATTGTCTTGAAGACATCCTGCACAGTAAGGTTCTTCTATTCTGAAATAGCCTTTTCCCAGCTGTAGTCTGAGAAGTTTCTTATTACTGGGAATTTTCAATTCCCTAGATATCTGACATTTTCTTGTTGGAGCCCTGAACATCTTATATGCATGTCTTCCTTTCAGATTTTTATCCCACTCTGCTTTCCATTCATCTGTTATTAAATCTTTAATTAAGCTCTTAATTTCTGATTTACTCATCCCTACATTTATTAGATTTTTATCAGATCTATCTTTCTTGGCTTCTTTATCTGCCTTTTCATTTCCTTCTATGCCAACATGTGAAGGTATCCAAGCAATTAATACTGAACATCCTCTGGAATATAAGTATGTAGTAGCCAGAAAAATCTCCTCTGCTATATCAGGTCTACTACATTCTCGTAAGTTTCTAAGTGCTTTAATTGTTGAAAGAGAGTCAGTTAAAACTTAATTTTTTGGGAGGGTTATTAGAGAATATTTCTAGTGCTTTTAGTATTGCCACCATCTCTGCAGTGAAAATGGATGTATTTTCTGTGATGCTATATTCTTTTGCCATTTTCCATATTGGAATATATATTTCTATCCCCAATTTGCCATCCTCTCCCTTGGATCCATCTGTGTACACAGTAAAAAAAAAGGAGGTGGTGTGGCATTTCTAGTTAATAAAACATACGTAATAACTGACTGGGAATCATTTAGAACAGAAAATTTTGAAGGAATAACTATAACAGTGTCTACTGAGTTAGAAGAAATTAAAATAGTTAACCTTTACTGTTCAAGTGGAAACATAAACGAAAGAGATATCTCAGATGTGAATAAAAGAATAAACAACAGAACTATCATAGTGGGAGATTTGAATGCTCATCATACAGCTTGGGGAGGCAATGCAATAGACAAATCAGGAAAACTACTGTTGGACTTCATTGAAAACAATGAACTAATAATACTGAATGATGGATCAGTAACAAGAATTAACCCTTGTGCAAATCAGCAAGACACAGCTATTGATATAAGCATTGTAACACCAAATCTTGCTAATGCAAAATGGGAAGTTATTGGGGATACAAATTCAGATCATTTACCCATTGAAATAACACTAAAAGATAATTACAAACCTAACAAACTGGTAGAAAAACCAAAATTTTACTATAATAAAGCTAATTGGGTAGCTTTTCAGGTAGAAATGGAAGAGATAAAAAAGAATAATATAGAAAATGAAAATATAGATGTATTTGCAGATAATCTCACAAAAGAAATATTACTAATAGCTGTTAAACATATCCCAAATGCATATATGCCAGAACACATAATTCCACACCACATTAAGGAAGCAAAGAAGAATGAACATTGGAACAAAAACCCAGTACCATAATACTGAAGATTTATCATATTTAAATGCAGATATTACAATGGAAGAAGTTGAAAATACAATAAAGGACAAAACAAATACATCAGCAGGGCATGACATCTTGAGCTATGAAATCTTGAAACACATACCAAAAAGTACCATAGAAATTATAACATCCCTTTTTAACAAAATTTGGAATACAGGAAAAATTCCCAAAACATGGAAAACAGCAGTAATTATTCCAATACTAAAACCAGAAAAAGATGCCCATGATGCCAGTTCATACAGGCCAATTTCTTTAACTTCCCATCTAGGTAAAATATTAGAAACCATAGTAAATAAAAGATTAAAGTTTTATTTGGAAAAGAATAATTTATATAATCAAACTCAGTCAGGATTTAGGAAGAACAGATGCACTATGGATCAGATAATTAAATTGGAACATGAAGTAAAATCAGGATTTCAAAAGAAAGAAAAAACTGTGGTAGTATTTTTAGATATAGCTAGGGCTTATGATGAATGTTGGAGAGAGGGTGCTCTCTTTAAAATAAAGAAGATAGGAGTAACCGGTAAAATGTATAATTATTTAGAGAATTTTCTGCAAGATAGAAATTTCACTGTTCAGGTAAACAATGATAGATCAGAACTGTATGAACAACAAAATGGAATACCCCAAGGATCAGTAATGTCTCCTTCAATTTTTACAATAATGGTAAATGATTTAGGTGAGGAATTTAATGATAAATATAAATATGATAAATAAATTGTCACAGTTTGCAGATGATGTTGCTATATGGAGGACTGGGAGACATCTGCCAAAATTATATAAGGATCTACAGAAACAAATAAATAAAGTATGTAAATGGATGACAAAATGGGGTTTTCAGCTGAATTCAAATAAAACATTGGGAATGATCTTCAGTAAAGGTAGTGTTGTAAAAAATAAAATTATAGATATAAATATCCAAGGGCAAAACATTAAAACAGTTCAAACCACTCGATATCTAGGAATGATATTGGACCAACAGCTGAACTGGAATAAACACATAGATAAACTAGTGGAGTCTTGCAGAGGATTGACTAACTTATTAAGATATTTGAAAGGTAATGGATGGGGTGCAAGCACTAAGACAATGCTCACTTTTTATAAATCTTTTATTAGAGGAAAAATAGATTATGGAAGTATAATATGTGACTCTGCTGCACACAGTAACAAGATTAAATTAGACAGAATTCAGCATCAGGCTTTATGTACAATAGCAGGTGCAATCAGATCAACATCAATGGGAGCTATAGAGGTGGCTTTAGGAATCATACCCTTGGAATTACGGAGAAAGGAGTTAAGACTAAATTACATGAACAGAGTTATGTTGGATAAGTCTCACCCAGCACATACAGCTTTTACCAGATGCCAACTAACAACTCAGGCCAAGCCAATGAATACCACTAGATACCCTACAGGATGGAAGTGTATGGAGGAAATTGTCCATCTGGGTACATTAATTACATCAATTAATAACAGCTGTGAATACAAGCCAGTGATTCCGCCCTGGGAGATCAAGAAACCAGACACGGACTACTACCTAGCAGAAATACTTAAGAAAACAAATAATATAGAAAATATTAAAAACACAGCCAATAAATATATACAACAAATATCAACAGAAACACGTTATATCAAAGAAGTTGGTTTATGGAGTGGCCTCTGAGTGACAGATGAAAATTTTGATGTAAGAATTAAGAGAAAATATGTGCGAATTTTCAAAATAGTATGTACAAACACACTTCACTTATTATTCACTATTATTTAAAAAAAATTGTTTAAAGGTAAGTAAAACGGAGAAGAAATAGGTGCGCAAATATCATCCCTCCCTAGAAAGTTAGGAACATGAACCGAAATTGCGTAGAAGATGACATCACCGTTCAGACCAGATGCTAGAGTTGGATGCTAGATTTTCCGCTTTGCTTAAGACATTGAAATAATAAAATCTGAACAGCTGTCTGCGTCATATATGTCTGCTAATGATACATCCTTCCTGATTCTAGGGTCTACTACAGACTGTCATGTATACCAAATGATTATATGGGAGTCGGTCTTTATGGACAGATAGTTGATTGTACACTTTATCAGATCATTACTTTAAACCCATACACAATGACACACACATACACACACATACTGATATCAAACTTGCGCGAAGACTTCTTCAAATTTCGCGTTTATTTATGTCTAGAAATTTCATAGTTTATGCATTTGTAGCATTTCCTGTGCAAATATATGTCTTGTCCTTTATTCTGTGCCAGGTCTGACTACCATATGCAGCCATGAGAAGAAAAATAATACTATAGCAAACATTATTTTGTCACTGCTGTCTGGTTTGCTCAAAATACAGTCAAAAACTGTTGACAGCAATAAATATAACAATAATTTCTCGTTTAATGGAAGTCTGATGTTGCCAGGGTAGTTGATATCCCAGTATGGGCACTGCAAAATAAGATAGATCTTCTGCTGAAGAAATTATGTCCCGAAATCTGGTGTTTATGTAAAAATGACATATCCTCGGTGTCAAATATTTCACTCTGCTGATCATTTTTACTGCAGCCGTTCATTATATCACCCGCTGTGTTACCAGGACCCGACAGGGGAGGGGAGCGAAGAATATTGACTCTTGTAACCTCTAAGTGTTATCGTTAAAGACGGATAGGGTGGCTGGGCAAGGAGCCGATTACCCCATCCTGTAGAAACGTTAAGCCCACAAAAACATCAACAACAATACGGACAGTATGAAGACAGATATGAAAGAGGTGAAGAATAGATGAAAATACTTTGAGCTAATAGCACGGGAAAGAAGAGATTCGGCATACTAACGTTAGTTGAAGGCCTATGCTCATTGGGGAGCTAAAGGGTAATGATGAATGATGGTGAGTCTAATACATGAAGTTACCCGACGAAACGTTCGCGCAGACGCAGATAATTTACCAGTCTTCGAGTTGGTGTCGTCCTTTCCTGTACACGACGCCATTAATGCTAATCTCAGGAGAAGAATAATTATAACAACTCTTATCATTGAATTATGCACAGAAGATCGATGTCCAAACTTGCAGGATGCATTGATGGAGCTCAGGCCAGCAGATTACATTTCTGGTAACTGTCCGAGAGCCATGAATGATTTATTGCATGTCAGGGGTTCGCTACCAAAATTGGATACGGATTCCAATAGTTGCCAGGACAATTAGACACACAGTCACTCTTAAATCAACAGCCACCGAGTACGAATACATTTTGTTCTCTAGTATTAAGCAAACAGTAGGTGGCTTTATTATTGACGACTAGAATACTGATGCCAAAGTAGCTGTCACTGCCATCTGTTTATTTTTTTTTTCATTTTCCGTCTATTTATGTCTATTGTTGCCATGACAACTATTTTTTCTGATCTGACCTCATGAAAATAGACCTTAGATATTGACTTGAACGTGTGATGTGTCTCTTGTCCACCCATTTCTGAAACAGAATGTCTCTTGTCTGTACACGAGTTAGAGGTTTCTCACGCCTTGTCATCCTCTATGTCATTGTCATGATTCTTCTGTCTGACTCTTTCCCTTGCTCAGGTTTTCATTTAAAATGAAGCAGGTCATAAACTTGACAATTAATGGAAAGTACTATCCGGATATTTAGAGTGACATAAAAGAAGGATACACTGTATGGCTGTCAATCT
Organism: Oreohelix idahoensis; assembly: GCA_024509875.1. NCBI lineage: Eukaryota > Metazoa > Mollusca > Gastropoda > Stylommatophora > Oreohelicidae > Oreohelix > Oreohelix idahoensis. The sequence continues at coordinate 102,051 of JAMPIV010018091.1, read as the reverse complement.
TAATGGATGACTGTTAACATAACGGCTAATTCAAGATTTACACCCTCACTTTTCTTCACTTCAACGTCTACAAAAAATAAACCAGGAAAATACCTTCTTCTTCTTCTTCTTCTTCCGTCCTTAGCCACCGACCGTCAAAGCAGTCAGTGGCCATTACGCCTAGTGGCGTCTTAGGGCAACAGCAGATAGGTTTTCTTTGCCATTGTTTCCCATCACGCCTATTGGCGTCTTTAGGGCAATGGCAAATCAATCCATCTGCTGTTGTTTCCGTAATCGAAGTGACTGGCAAACGGGTGATCAGCCCGTTGGTAGGAAAATACCATCATCTCCTTTTTCACTCCTTATGGAGCATGGACCACCACTGCTGATAGCATCCTCGAGGAAGCTTACACCAATGCTGAAAGTATAACCTCTTCCGGTGGTGGCTTATGTAGTAATTTGTTTTATATGATGAGGTTGCCAGCTCCATTCACAACTTCATATTAGTCGCTCTTTACGACATACCTAAGGGAGCAACAGTAGTCTTACTCTTTCAGAGATCCCCCCAGGGACTACACGGGACAGGAGAATATAGTTCTCATGTTACTCTTCGAGCATGTCGTCAACTTCCACGTTGTCAGATATGTTGTTATTCAGATAGTCTTTCTACATTTAAAAAAAAAAAAGAAAGAAAAGAAAAGCCAAAGAACAGCATCGATCCCTTTATTCCCAGTTCATGTCATCTTGCAAATGCCAAATGCATAAAATGACAACATAGTTTTCGGGTTTTATTTTTTTAAATTTTATTTTAGTCTTCAGTGAGATATAGACAAAACTCTGAGGGTGGATAATTATGTATTTAAGTAAGGAATGCAGCTATTGATTTGATGGTTATAATGTGTGTAAATGTACGCACAGCAGAAGGTTATGACAATTAATGTCAGACCGCGGGTAGACCAGAATAGTAGAGCGTCTTACATTCACAAACTTAATGCTGTTTTATTTCACTGAACAAAAGTACAGTGCGAATATATAAGCATATACGAACACTTGAATCAATCAGTCACTCGTCCATTCATTCTTCCAAACACTCACTCGCTTGTATCAATCCTATCTTCAGTGCATTCACTCATCCATTCATACACGCGTATCTGTCTCCACATCTGTCTATCTCTCCGTCTGTCTGTCTGTCTGTAGTAGCAGCAGTAGGTTGAAAGTATGCATTAAATCAAATACCGAAGACAAGACAATGACATATTGCAGTGTTACAAACTCATTGTTTGGCTTTGGTGAGGTTAATGGTGTTTACACTATCTACGAAAACACAACGTTACTATTGTGGTACAGTTATAATGTACTGGTAAAAGGTGAGTTAGGTACATTTGTTTCACCAATGTTCCCGTGTGATTCCCTGGGGTGAGTGAGTAGACAAAGGGCAGTACCAAAATGCCAATTAGACATGTCGAAAAGGCTATTATGTTGAGACTAGTGTAAAATAAATTCAAAAGCATCAATACCTAACGGCAATTTTACTTATTCAAAAGTGTTTAAAAAAACCACAGTGCATCACCACAGTACACGAACTACGTAGCAGCAGCGAGGTTCCCAATGTGTGTATACGGGATCACACATTCTATAAATATATTTGTGCACACCGTCATTTGCGCACTTTTCTTTGTCGAGTGTTACTATTTTCGGGAGAGTACATATAAGGGAAACAATACAATGAATGTCTAACTTTTACCTGCAGTCACTGGGCTATGCTCCCGAAGGAGCAAAAGATTAACACCCATTCATTCTTTGTTTTATACACGATGTAATGGGGATTATTTCCTGATGTTTTACGTTAAGACAATGAGACGATGGTCGAAGTACACACATGTCGCAATATAACTGAAGGTCATCTTGTCTCTTCACAATTCCCTGTTCCTAGTGCTGCTGGTCTGTTCTCTTATTGTCTTTTTTTGTATATCATGTCATTTAACTGTCAAGTGTCTTCTCGTTCTCACGTCTTCTATTCAAAAAGTTTTGTTGTAGTTGTCATAATTTTGTGGGTTGTCATGCGTATGTTT
>JAMPIV010018091.1:0-97500 GCA_024509875.1 Oreohelix idahoensis | reverse complement strand
TTCAGAACTTTCAGATCTAATACAAGATCTCGCTCTTACCAAAGGACAAGCGGAATTATTCGGTTTGCGACCCCAAAGAATGGAATCTTTTAGCGCCCAATACTCCGATATCTAAATTTTGTCATAGACACAGAGAACTTGTTCAATACTTTGAGATGGATGATAACATTTGCTATTGCAAAGATGTAAACGGTCTAATGGTGCACCTCGGTCATGAGCACATAGTCAACGAATGGCGACTTTTCATCGACTCTTTCAAGACTAGTCTAAAAGCCGTGTTATTGCATAACGGAAATTTATTTTCATCAATTCCAGTCGCCTACTCTGTTCATATGAAAGAAACTTATGACAATATGGCTATACTTTTGGCAAAAATAAAGTACAATGACTACCAATGGCGGATTTGTGGAGACCTAAAGGTCATTGCAATTCTCACGGGCATGCAGACTGGGTACACTAAATTTTGTTGCTTCCTATGTGAATGGGACAGCCGCAACAGACAGGAACATTATGCAAGAAAGGTGTGGCCTATCAGGGATCGTATGCAGCTCGGGCATATGTAATATACGAGCCATTAGTTAACAAAGACAGCATCATTTTACCACCGTTACATATAAAGTTGGGGCTCATGAAGAATTTCGTAAAAGCGTTAGATAAAACGAGCAAAGCTTTCACTTATCTTCGAGAAAAGTTTCCGCAAGCTAGCGATGCAAAGATAAAGGAGGGTATCTTTGTAGGACCTCAGATTAGGAAAGTTATTGCAGACAAACAATTCGAGAACTTGTGACATGGTAGTGAACTTCGCTCATGGATGGCATTCAAATCGATCGTCGATAACTTTCTGGGAAATCACAAATCTGTGGACTATGTGCATATTGTTAAGCAGTGCATAGATGCATACAGAATTATGGGCTGTAGCATGTCCCTCAAAATCCATTTGCTCAATTCGCATCTTGACTTTTTCCCTGACAACCTTGGAGAAGTCAGCGATGAACATGGAGAACAATTCCATCAAGATATCGCCGTAATGGAGTCACGTTATCAAGGACGGTGGAGTGTGACCATGCTTGCCGATTATTGTTGGATGCTTCATCGCGATGTACCACATGCCATTCACCGACGAAAGTCGACTGCAAAGAAATTCAAGCCTACATAACTAATATACTTCTTGTACGAATGATGTTGTAATGCTGTATGCGTTGTTAAAAAACTTCAATTGCGTATTTCTAGAGATCCCGACCTGATAGAGAAAAACGGTTTGCAGATTTAAAAACAGCGCATTAAAATTGACCAGAAAAACATAGAAATGTTAGAGAAAGAAATTTTTTTTTTGTTTTTGTTTGTTAGCCAGTGTAATAATAGCCCCTTCCGTCATAACTGACTATAGGGAATGCGCCCCAGGTGACATCTCTCAGCTGATTTTTTTTTTTTTTTTGGGTGCTCCTTCCGACGTTTTCTCCTCTTGTCTGCAAGTGACTGGTAGCCTCATTATGTAAAACAGATTGCTACAGAAGCCATTACTACAAAAGAACGTGAATGATTTGGTGCCGGTTTCCTGCACAGGGATCAACTGTAGGGGTGGTCCCGTGCTCCTCTATACGGAACGAAAAGAGAAATGAATGAAATCGATGGCGCGCTCTCTGTCAACTTTGAAATAGCACTGTCAAATAAGACTACTGCACTATGATTTTATGGAAGAAAAAAAAACCGACATGTGTTAAGAAAGCCATTAATGTGTGGTTATTTATAAGCTTTCATAATTAGCTCTTATTAGCGTAGGGAAAATGAGGCTGACAAGTGCAGGTGCACAAAGAGAGAAGTAAGACAAAGAAATGTCATTCCACCAGTGCTCTTTAGCACAGTCATTACAGGGAAACGGCTATAGATTTATGAGAAATCTATACGGAAGAGCAATGTGGCAAGACGATTTAAAAACTAGAGGACATAGAAGCGAAGAAAAATGATTCAGTAAAAATGTCCCCATCACAGAAGCATTGGTAATACTGTAATAAAAAAGAAGAATCTCGTTTTTGTTATTGTTGAACAGAATCGACATTATTGCACTCCGGGCAAACCCATAGGTGCTTAGTCTCCCTCAGTATATGTCGAAGAGTGTGAGTGGTAACTGTTCCTGTTGCTCGCTGATGATATACACGACGGATGCATACGTTCACCTCTGCTAACAGTTAGAATTACGTTTAATGCCAAATTCCAACAGTCTTAACCTAGATGATTCATCTATTGCAGTGTCATTCTCTAACAGGTGATCATTAATTGTTCTCAGTATCTCTCCCTTATCCATAGCCAGTGTCCCCACTGTTGGTGCTCTTGATGCTAGTCTGTTAGCTCTCTCATTACCGCGTACCCCTGCATGACCAGGACAGTAGATCCACACAAGCTCCTACAGATTCGAAGCTTCTATGGAGGTTTTCCATTCATGCCTTAGCCAACCATTTTGAATCTTTCGAAACATGGGCTGAGAATCTGACACAATGACTGCCTTTTGTTACTGAAGAATCTGATGCGAGGTGATGTAAAAGGAACAATATTAAACCAGCTGAACCATTATGAAAGGTGTTGACAAATGTTTAACAAACGTGTAACACATAACAAATCAAAGAAGCTAAAGCACACGCCAAGAAACACTTTTAAAGAACAAAAACATGAACTTCTGTTAATGAAATGGAATAGGGTTATCTACGTTATGTAGAAGCATTACTGTTGTATGGATGACAATCTTTTGAGCATATTAATTTAAATATTAACTGCAGCGGCCGAAATTTAGTTCCCTGGGAGATTGCTTGCATGCTACAGAAAGGAGTAAAAAAAAGAAGAAGAAGAAACCAAAGACAAAACACAGGGAAATAATGTTACAAGGTTAGTTTAACAAAAAATGAAAAGAAAACATACGAAATTATTTGAACATATACGTAGGAGATTATAGAAAACATGAATGCTGCGTCAGATGTTAAAGGCCTTAGCCTAACTAGCAAAAAGGCCGAAGTCATGGTTATCTCGAAGAAAATGATATCTCCGGAATGTACTATTAAAAAAAACAAAGAAATAAAACGAAAGAGAATGTGAGAGTATCTGAAGTACTGGATAACAAGATGGTTGGGAAAACATGAGAGTTCCGCCTCTACTTCTAAAGGTACCTGGTACGGTTCCCAGTACTGAGAATGTATTTGATGGAAATGTTTTTCAGAGCCAGTGGGTTCTAATTATGTCATACTCCCCCTTGATCTCATGAGTAGTGAGATCGGATGGCAAGCTTTCTCGGATAAGGGCGGAAAAAATAAGAGGTTTCGTGTGCAAGTTGCGCACGTTAAAAATCATTCGGCAATTGGAAATCGTAAAGAGTAGGCAATACGGTCGCTGCCCTAGCTAAATTTACAAAAATTATGAAAACCTAAACACCACAAAAATATTTATAGAATGTGTGAGTCGTGTATACACACATTATGATCGTCCACGGTGTTAAGGAGTTCGTGTACTGTGTTGAGATCCTCCTTGTGTGATCTAAGGGCAGGAGATCGAAGCACTCATGGAGTTATTGGTGTGCAATGAAGATGGTCAATAAAACCAAACCAAACCATACCCGGAAGTATTTCTTCTCTTCTTTGTTTTTCATCTTCACAGGCATCTCTCTGTCTTATTTCTTCTCTAGATTCATATTGATCTTCATAGACATTTTTATTATGTCTCTCCTTTGAATTTGATCTCCATAGACATTTCTCTTGATAACCACTAACACAGAAGAGAAAACCAATGGTGGTGAAGATGACATAAAGATGGAAGAACTGAAGGCAGCACTGGAGAAAATCAAGATGGGCAAAGCTGCAGGGCATGATGGTATGACACCAGAAATGGTCAAGTACATGGGAGCAGCAGGCAACCTATTACTCTTAAGCGTCCTACAGGCAGCGTGGTGCAACAAAACCATACCAAAGGATTGGGAGATTGCCATCATAACACCGATTTTCAAAAAGGGTGACAATCGACATTGTGGAAACCATAGAGGCATATCCCTTCTCAGTGTCCCTGGTTTTTTTTTTTTTTTTCGTACGCCCGCTAATACTCGAGGCGAAATCTCAGGTTATTGTTTAATGTCTAACCTGACATTGATTTTACGTGAGTATCCCTTTTCTTGTACAGAGACAGGTGTCCCTCGCCATTCAGGCAGATACTCGCCGATTTCGGAGGTACCCATTAGAGCTGGGTCGGCCCAGGAGCCGCCAATCCCTGGTCGACGACACTTCTTCAAATGTCCTCGCTGTGGTGAAGTGGGATGTTATAAATACTTATAGGGAACTTAGTGTACTGACTGAGATCAGCTGTGAAGGTATCTATATCTATTAAGAGTAGTGTATTATAGATAACCTTACTTGCTACCACATATCTATATATCTCAGTCAGAATTATTCTGGAATAGTGTGATGCTACGTTATGTGTCTAGGGTATGTGTATGATGAAGTGTAAGTCACAACAACAGACAGATAAACAATTTAATTTAATCCACTACTCTTGACAACACTGTGACACTCACATACATATAACACTCTACAAAGATATCTTAAAAGAGTCACTGATAAACTTTCAAATAACAATATGTATTCATTACTGGCATGAATGAATATGTGTCCTGATTCAACTACAAGGGAACCAGGAATCACAATCAATTTAAATTACAAGTTATGTACAGAATGTATTTAATATGAATATTATAGTGACATATATTATTACAAATGTTCTATGTGTGTCAGTTGTGTAGTAGTAAAATGAGGTAATACTGGTTTTGTTTTGTTCAAGCTCTGTTGGTATTTGTCATCATGACTTCAATAGTTTGTCTTTAGGGACTAGTATTGGAGATGTTCACAGTTCCTGATTTTAAGACAAGTAAATTCCCCTCTTAATGTTAATTTTACAAAGTCAGTTCAAGATGAGGGGACATAATGTTGAGCTCAGCTGGCCAAGTTAGCTTATCTGGCGTGATGGCGGCAGGAAAGGACTCCTCTGCTCGAATTCTCCTCTGGGCTCTGGAGACACCTCACTGATAGCTAAAAGGACCAAGGAGTATGCTGTCCGACACTGGATTCAGCAAAGCTCTGACCAGGTGCTGCTCAGTACCATCAAGACCACTGTCCCTGAAATCAAGAAGGATGTACCTTCTACTTCATAACTAACTTAAACTCTCTTGTTACATTGATCACAACACAGCACAAACATTGAGTTCAGAGCATTAGGCCAACTGTCAGCCTCATTTGAAATACTTTATTCCAGTATTACCCTTCTTAATGGTTACCACGCCTCTGCACTTCCAGCATTATTTCTTTCTAGTCAATCATCCAGGTGTCAGTGTACTGTTTGGCCATTCCATGCCGTTTTACTTCTCTCCGACACCCTCTGTTCAGGCTGGAGCATTACAGGCTTTACCTCACGTTGGCCACTGAACTACACATATATATATACAGGCATAAATCAACAATTCACATTCAATTTTCATTAAAAGATATTGAATGGTTCAAGCTTACCACAATTCATACGAATAAACACAGATACGTTGATTAGCAATGAATTCTGGCACAAACTGGCACAAATTCCCATCTGCTTATCTTCCAGGCTTTTATTTAGCAAAAATATATGCTGGCTTCAACGCACTGATGCTTTATCAAGCTATTTTAAACAAGTGGTTTCGAACTAACGCTCCCAAGTGTGTATATCAGCGAGTCTGACCAATGAGCCCCGTTTCGACAAGTGTTTGAAAAAATGTTACCTTTCCCCGTTTCCCCTAACAACCAAGATAGTATTTATAGCCCGACCAATCGTGGTTAGGCTTTCATTTGTTGCGCTCCAATCAATTTGGAGTTTACATGGTAGGCTATTTCTGTAACGTAAATTTTTTTCAAACACGTAAAAAAAAAAATCTTATGAGCAGAAATGATTTTATGCTGTCAGGCACCCCCAATATTTTATTTTGGGTATAATTTATTAATTCCTGGACTATTTGCGTAACGTTTTACATATTATTTGTCAGCAAGCCCTAAGGAACCCAAAAATACAAATTTAAAGGAGCTACGTGGCTGCATTCAAAATATGCAATTTCTTCTACCTCCTGTTTCGAAGATGTGCTGTCTGGGTACTGTTATGTTCTCAACCGTAAACCCATCTAATGTTATCTTTTCTAATAAGAGTTTTTTATGATTTATAAACCTAACTCTGGGAAAGGGTAGTGTATTTTATCACTGTCCGTCTGAAAAAAAAATTAGTGCATGTAGACTTACACGCGTGATGCATGCGTTCCTGATTTTCAGCCCTCCCCTCTCTCTTTATCCTTTTGTCCATCTGTTCGTTCGTTTTGGTAACGCAGTATAATTAATGTTAGGATTAATTTAGGTCATTACGCAGTACGTCTCAATGTTTTTCTTAGAAATGCAGCACACGTTTCATTGAAGAAGGCGGGTAATAATACAGTAAGCTTTTATATCAACGTGAAAGCGTTACAATTTGCAGACGAAGCAGAAAACAAGGGGGATTTCGAGTACATTCTTTGTGACAGCACTGTTATTTTACCATTGCTCTTCTCTTTATTAATTTTATTTGTTAGGCTTCATATTTACCTAATAATTTATATATGTGGATTAGAATATTTCATGACACCTCCCCTCTTAAAACAGACATTATATGTCAGTCCTTTATTCTATATACACATAGAGAAATTTATTATTATTTCTGGGGTTTACGGTGATTCTCATCACACGGATGGCGGCTTAAAAAATCAGCTCCCAAATTGGTTTTTCCAGATATATACTCAATGCTAAAATTATATGGAGCCAGAAGCAAAGACCATCGGAGTAACCTAGAGTTCTCATGCTTAGCCTGTGCTAAAAACGATAAAGGTTTGTGATCTGTTTGCAACTTAAATGCCTTCCCATATAGATAAATATTGAATTTCTTTATTGCCCATATTACTGCAAGACATTCTTTTTCGCTAGTTGAGTAGTTGATTTCAGCTTTATTCAACTTTCTGCTAGCATATGCCACTGGGCTTAATTCCCCATCCAATGCATCTGATTTCTGTAGAAGAGTTGCACCCAGCCCAATATTACTTGCATCCGTCCTTACTATGAATTCTTGACTTAAGTCAGGTAATTTCAAAATGGGTTTACTTGTGAGCTTTTCCTTCAATTCTTGGTAAGTCATTTCACATTGTGGTGTCCATGTAATGCGATCTGGATGTCCTTTACGTGTCAATTCAGTTAACGGTGCACATATGGAATTAAAGTTTTTGATATACTTCTGGTAGAAACCACATAATGAGACAAAGGATCTCACGTCCTTCTTGGTTTGTGGTCTCGGGGCTTTCTGTAGTTTCTCTAAGTTCTTTGGGTCAGGGGTCATGTTTCCCTGATAAACTGTGTGTCCCAAAAATTCCAATTCTTTACATCCAACGCAACATTTGGTTGGTCGGGCTGTTAAATTTGCCTCCCTAAGTCGAGAAAACAGCATGTTCAGAGAGTCAATGTGTTCCTCAAATGTTTCTGTTGCTATAAGGATATCATCCATAAAATTTGTTATACAGGGATTATTCAGAGGATCCAATAATTTTCTCATCATTCTAGAGAAGACACTAGGCGCATTCTTCAATCCAAATGGCAATCTATTAAACTCATAGTGTCCTTCTGAGGTACTAAAAGCTAGGTATGGTCTAACCTCAGGCTTTACTGGAATCTGATAGTATCCTTTACTCAGATCCACTTTTGAGAAATATTTAGCTTTATTTAGTCTGGCAAACAGCTGATTTGTATCCGGCAATGGATCCACCTGTCCTTCTGTAATAGCATTCAGTCTCCTGTAATCTATACAGAGTCTATGTTCTCCAGAGGGCTTCCTTAAGAGTACCACCCCGGAACTATACGAAGACTCACTGTGCGAAATAATTCCTTCCTTCAACAGATAGTCTATCTCTTCCTTCAAAGCTTTTTCCTTAGCAAACGGAATCGAATATGGTTTCATACAGACAGGTGTGGAGTCTATGAGTTTCATATCATATTCCAATAGGTTTGTATGCCCTGGTCGGTCTGTTAACACCTCTGCATGATTATTTAGAACCTGTTGCACTCTCTCTTTCTGAGTTTTCGTTAAATGTGTACTGATTTTCACCTGTGCTGCTGTCTCACAGGGGTGTAATGGATATTCAAATGATGAAAGTGGTTCCTTTTTCATCTCCATGGCGATGGACAAGGTCAACAAGTGTGTCTCTTCCTGATGTTCTCTTTCCAAATATTTCTTCAGGAGATTCACATGATAGATTTTTTCTTTCCCCTTCTTATCTATCTTATAATTTGTTCTAGACACCTTCTCTAGAACTGTATATGGACCCTGCCATCCAATTTGTAACTTATTCTGACTCCCGGGCAAAAGAAGCAGTACTTTCTCTCCCACAGCCAAATTTCTGTCTTTCGCCTTCCTGTTATAATAGGCAGCATGTTTCTTCCTGGCTTGTTTCAAATTTTCATTGGCAAGTTTCCAGCCAGTTTTTAACCGAGTGGTCAGCTCATTCACATACTGGTATGAAGATGTAATGTTTTCCTCTGCCTTTTCATCAGTCCACGTTCTTAACATAGCTACATATGGACCTTTAATTGTGTGGACCTATTTGTCCATGCACCGGTATGGTCTCTTCCACTCGAAGCTTTATAGTGATGATTTTTCCTCCCAGAATTTTCATTCACAAAACGACCGCTACCAATTTTTCTTTTGGGGCTTTCTCCCCTCTTAAAATTCTTGATGAGAGATTTCCTCTCTACATCTTCTTCCTCCAGTTTGTTTAAGTCCGATTGAGGGATTGTCGGCTTATCCTGGGGTAAGACATCCTTTTGCACTCTCCGCATAGTGGCCATTGTAAAACAGTTAAGTGAAGCTTGTCCGTGAAAAGGGGCTTCCCATTCCATTTGGTCCACTTTATCAAATTTATTTTTCCTTTTATTGTTAGGCCTGATTTTGCTCCGGGGCGTGTCCAGGTCCTGATCCATGTTCCCACTTGTGGGTGTTCCCTCATGTGCTATGCTACACCTTTCTACAAAATTCTCAATGTCCCATCTTGCTTTGGGCCAATAATAATTGTGAGCCACCTTTTGAATGAGGGTACCTATTTTCTCATGGTCCCCATCTGGTTTCACATGTAGGCTCCTTATTAATTCTGTCCTGTATCTTTTTGGAAGAACCAGCTGTCCGTGACCATGGGATCTAGTTCCGGCCTTCCTATACATCAACTTGTTTTTCATGTAAAAATCTCCCTTGCCTGGAGTTGTATGACAAGTTGACAATTTTCTGAAACAAGGCTTGAGTGTTTTATCCCCAGCCTGTGCCTTCCTCATCTCTTCTGGAGTGGTATCTAACATAATATCCTCCTCCTGTCTTGAGGTCGACCTGACCTGAAGGGTTGCCATATACACAGGTTTCCTTCTGCAACGGTCAGTGTCATGATTGTCCATCTGACAATTTTTACACCACCTTTTTCCTTGGTTGAAAGATTTTCTTTCATCATATTTCCTTTCATCGAATTGTGGGAATTTATTTTTATTGTCATACCGTGGCCTATCAAATTGGTGCTTACCTTTATTTTGATCCCTAGGATCAAATTTATTAAAGTTCTGTGATGCCCTAAAGTTGTCCACCTGTTTCTTTTTATTACCTGTTACCTCTGCTTGAGCTGCTTGATACCTTTCAGCAACATTTAGCAACTCACCCAGCCTCTCTGCACCTTGTTCCATGAGAAACTTTCTCAGGTCTGGAGCCATGGACTCTCTTAGTTGCTCTATAAGGACCATTTCCTTAAGATCTTGGGTTTTCCCCAGAGAAGTCCATTTCTCCAAGTATGTCTCGATTCGTGCAGAGAACTGGTGATAGGTTTCACCTGACAGTAGTTTAGCATTCCTAAATTTTTTTCTGTAAAACTCTGCATTCTTTTCATACCTTAACAAAAGAGCCTGCTTTAGCATGTCATAATTTTCCTGATCACCTCTGCTCATTTTTGCAAAAACTTCATAAGCTGCCCCACGAAGTCCCTGAGATAACTTTAAGCTCCACCTTTCTCTCTCTAACCCATACGTGGTAGCTAATAGTTCGTACCTATTTATATAGCTCTCAATATCATCGTCTTTCTCAACAAAATGATCTAAATGAAAGTTCATAGCTGAGGTCGAGGCTCCCTGAGTAACCGTAGCATCAGAGGCAAAGGGACTGGCACCATTTTCAGGAGCATGGCCTTGAAACTCAAACTCCCTTAGTCGTAACTCATGTTCCCTTTGTAATCTTTTATCTTCTGCTTCCCTTACTGCAGCTAATTTCCTCTCTTTCCTTTCTGCAGCTAATCTTTTGTCTTCTCTTTCTGCTTCCAATTTCTTAGCCTCTTTGTCAGCCTCAATCTGCAACCTCTTAGTCTCAGCCTCAGCTTGCAACCTCTTAGTCTCAGCCTCAGCTTCAAATTGTAACTTCTTAATTTCCCTTTCAGCCTCTAACCTTCTTTCGGCTTCTTTTTCTAATCTTCTTTCTTCGCGTTCAATAAATTTGTCACATTCCGTTGTGACATAGGCAACCATAACTTGCCCATCTAATCCTAACTCTTTTGCAGTCTGAACCGCAGCAGATCGAAATTTGGCCAGGTCCGCCATTGTCTATCAGGTAAATGTTTATAATGTCTACCCAACAATTCAATTTCTAACTATATATCTAATGGACAACACAGGCACCGTGAGCTCAACCTTATTTAATTCCACCCAAGGATACCTTTTAATTCTTATATTCCCTGAAGTGAATTACCCCCAATATTTTTAATAGTTAAAGATTCAAAATCCCAAGAGCGAGACCCCAATATATGTGGTGAAGTGGGATGTTATAAATACTTATAGGGAACTTAGTGTACTGACTGAGATCAGCTGTGAAGGTATCTATATCTATTAAGAGTAGTGTATTATAGATAACCTTACTTGCTACCACATATCTATATATCTCAGTCAGAATTATTCTGGAATAGTGTGATGCTACGTTATGTGTCTAGGGTATGTGTATGATGAAGTGTAAGTCACAACAACAGACAGATAAACAATTTAATTTAATCCACTACTCTTGACAACACTGTGACACTCACATACATATAACACTCTACAAAGATATCTTAAAAGAGTCACTGATAAACTTTCAAATAACAATATGTATTCATTACTGGCATGAATGAATATGTGTCCTGATTCAACTACAAGGGAACCAGGAATCACAATCAATTTAAATTACAAGTTATGTACAGAATGTATTTAATATGAATATTGTAGTGACATATATTATTACAAATGTTCTATGTGTGTCAGTTGTGTAGTGGTAAAATGAGGTAATACTGGTTTTGTTTTGTTCAAGCTCTGTTGGTATTTGTCATCATGACTTCAATAGTTTGTCTTTAGGGACTAGTATTGGAGATGTTCACAGTTCCTGATTTTAAGACAAGTAAATTCCCCTCTTAATGTTAATTTTACAAAGTCAGTTCAAGATGAGGGGACATAATGTTGAGCTCAGCTGGCCAAGTTAGCTTATCTGGCGTGATGGCGGCAGGAAAGGACTCCTCTGCTCGAATTCTCCTCTGGGCTCTGGAGACACCTCACTGATAGCTAAAAGGACCAAGGAGTATGCTGTCCGACACTGGATTCAGCAAAGCTCTGACCAGGTGCTGCTCAGTACCATCAAGACCACTGTCCCTGAAATCAAGAAGGATGTACCTTCTACTTCATAACTAACTTAAACTCTCTTGTTACATTGATCACCACACAGCACAAACATTGAGTTCAGAGCATTAGGCCAACTGTCAGCTTCATTTGAAATACTTTATTCCAGTATTACCCTTCTTAATGGTTACCACGCCTCTGCACTTCCAGCATTATTTCTTTCTAGTCAATCATCCAGGTGTCAGTGTACTGTTTGGCCATTCCATGCCGTTTTACTTCTCTCCGACACCCTCTGTTCAGGCTGGAGCATTACAGGCTTTACCTCACGTTGGCCACTGAACTACACATATATATACAGGCATAAATCAACAATTCACATTCAATTTTCATTAAAAGATATTGAATGGTTCAAGCTTACCACAATTCATACGAATAAACACAGATACGTTGATTAGCAATGAATTCTGGCACAAACTGGCACAAATTCCCATCTGCTTATCTTCCAGGCTTTTATTTAGCCAAATATATGCTGGCTTCAACGCACTGATGCTTTATCAAGCTATTTTAAACAAGTGGTTTCGAACTAACGCTCCCAAGTGTGTATATCAGCGAGTCTGACCAATGAGCCCCGTTTCGACAAGTGTTTGAAAAAATGTTACCTTTCCCCGTTTCCCCTAACAACCAAGATAGTATTTATAGCCCGACCAATCGTGGTTAGGCTTTCATTTGTTGCGCTCCAATCAATTTGGAGTTTACATGGTAGGCTATTTCTGTAACGTAAATTTTTTTCAAACACGTTTAAAAAAAATCTTATGAGCAGAAATGATTTTATGCTGTCAGGCACCCCCAATATTTTATTTTGGGTATAATTTATTAATTCCTGGACTATTTGCGTAACGTTTTACATATTATTTGTCAGCAAGCCCTAAGGAACCCAAAAATACAAATTTAAAGGAGCTACGTGGCTGCATTCAAAATATGCAATTTCTTCTACCTCCTGTTTCGAAGATGTGCTGTCTGGGTACTGTTATGTTCTCAACCGTAAACCCATCTAATGTTATCTTTTCTAATAAGAGTTTTTTATGATTTATAAACCTAACTCTGGGAAAGGGTAGTGTATTTTATCACTGTCCGTCTGAAAAAAAAATTAGTGCATGTAGACTTAAACGCGTGATGCATGCGTTCCTGATTTCCAGCCCTCCCCTCTCTCTTTATCCTTTTGTCCATCTGTTCGTTCGTTTTGGTAACGCAGTATAATTAA
The DNA here is from genome assembly GCA_024509875.1 of Oreohelix idahoensis. Classification (NCBI taxonomy): domain Eukaryota; kingdom Metazoa; phylum Mollusca; class Gastropoda; order Stylommatophora; family Oreohelicidae; genus Oreohelix; species Oreohelix idahoensis. Next base: position 84,525 of record JAMPIV010018091.1, on the reverse strand, counting down.
TGTTAGGATTAATTTAGGTCATTACGCAGTACGTCTCAATGTTTTTCTTAGAAATGCAGCACACGTTTCACTGAAGAAGGCGGGTAATAATACAGTAAGCTTTTATATCAACGTGAAAGCGTTACAATTTGCAGACGAAGCAGAAAACAAGGGGGATTTCGAGTACATTCTTTGTGACAGCACTGTTATTTTACCATTGCTCTTCTCTTTATTAATTTTATTTGTTAGGCTTCATATTTACCTAATAATTTATATATGTGGATTAGAATATTTCATGACACTCGCCAGGTCTCGAGTTAATCCAGTCCAATTCCCGGTCGACGAAAAATCCTCAAATGCCGTCGCCCGGGTTTGATCCTGAATCACCCGGTCGCCAGAGCGGTGTTGTAACCACTTCGCTAGCGCGGCTCCATAGTGTCCCTGGTAAAATCTACTCTAGAATCCTAGAGCAGAGACTCAGACGCTTAGCTGAGCCACAATTGGATAAGGTCCAGTGTGGATTCCGAGCAAACCGAAGTACTCAAGACCTAATCTTCACACTCAGACAGTTGAGTGAAAAGGCCCTTGAGTATAAGACTGAGATCCATCTTTGTTTCATAGATCTGGAAAAGGCCTTTGACAGGGTCCCCTGGAGCAAACTTTGGGACTGTTTGGCAAGGAAGAACATTCCAGCACCTCTGATTCATGCTATACAAAGCTTCTACAAATCTTGCAGAAATTATGTGAGGACAGCAAACCATAAGTCAGAAAAGTTCAGGACCACCACTGGTGTAAGACAAGGTAATATCCTGTCACCTTATCTCTTCATACTCCTCATGGACGATGTCATCAAGGCATGTAAGGAGAGAACAAGAAAGTATTCAATAGGGTTCTGGAAGATTAGACAGGTCTGTATTTCAGAGCTGGCATTTGGTGATGATGTTGCCCTGATTGCTAAATAAGAGGCACATCTCCAATCCAACCTGCAAGTCTAGAAGGAAGAGCTGGAAAAGAGAGGGATGGTCATAAGCAGCTCTAAAACAAAATCCACGGTGATATCACGAGAAGAAAGAAGGCATCAGATTAAGCTGGGAGAACAGGTCCTGGAGCAGGTCAACCACTTTAAATACCCCGGAGCTGTTATAGAACGGAAGGGAGGCATCAAAGAAGAGTTGGCACATCGAAAAGCAGCAGCTGAGAGACTTTTTCAGGCCATAAATCGAGGATTCCTCAGCAAGAGAGAGGTTGGTAAGAAAACGAAGATGGCTGTATACCACTCAACCTATGTCCCAGTCTTGACGTATGGATGCGAGTCATGGGCAATGACTACAACCCACAAAAGCCAGATCCAAACCTCAGAAATGAGGTATCTGAGGAAGGTGGTTGAAGTAACAAGAAGAGACATGGTCCGCAACCAGACGATACGTCAAGGCCTAAAATCCCACCCCCTGCAGACCCAAGTAAAACAGTCCCAACTAAGATGGTTTGGCCACGTCTGCAGAATGGGAGAAGATCGGCTACCACGACAAGCATGGGAAACTAAGAGCCAGGGATCCAGACCTCCAGAGTCCGTTGGGAGGACAACATTAGACAATCTTTGAAGGACCGAGGTCTAGACTGGAACCAGGCCAGGAGGAAGACAGCCGATAGGATAGTCTGGCGCTCTCTCTTCCAAACCTCTACACCTCACAGTAGAAGGGGAACGACTAAGTAAGACATTTCTCTCTTTCTTTTGTTTTCTCTTCCCTAGAATATGATCTTCATAGATATTTTTTTCTCTCATATCTTCTGACTTTGATCTTCTTAGACATTTCTCACTTATTTCTTCACATCTTTAAACTTGACCACATAAATTAATATACACGTCCCATACAATCTAACCATCCCTATGTTCTAATTGTAAAGCTAAACCTTTCTCTCTCCTCTTCTTTCGTCTACTGACCTTCTCATCAGTTTATCTATCTTTTATTTAAGCATTCGCCACTAACTGTTCTCCATGCAAATATTTTTAAAAAATCTCTTCTATCTTTATTTCACCTCATTCTCCCTGTTAGCAAGACTAGCGTTATACACAAGCAGCCATGACTCATTTCATTATCGATTTTTGTTATTGTCGCTGCCTGGTGGTAGTTCTTCTCAACTGATAATGCTAATCGACAACTTCCAACAATGAGAGAAATTGGTGACAAAAAAAAAAAAAAAAACAATAGTAAATTTAAAAAAACCAAAGTCGCGTGCGCTGATGTTTGTGAAATACTACATAAACGTAGCGAGCCCAACCTAGACACACATACACGTTTGCATACCCGCGTACTTATAATCTAAGTAATATTGGATTGTGTTGTGTTGTTGTTGTTGCGAAATCCTTCCACATTCCACTTCAGAATACTGAGTGTTTTGTGAGCTTTGTCAGTAATTCTTTGCCCAGCGGAACTCTACGGATTTAGTGACATTGTGCTTACTATGTAATGACGTCATCATCGAGCGGCGTACGTTGCACTGTTTCGGTAGGCCTGTGGCCCAGTGCATCCGATTTCAACAGGCATTTATGTCGGGTTGCCTTCCTTAGTCTTTGGCTGTCCCTGGCCTACCTGCAAGGCAGCAGTGTGGTCTCTCTGTTTGACAGGTTTCTAAAAAAAACCTGTAGAAAATCGCTACCGGTACCGTCAAAAGTTAAGTCGCCATATTGGCAAGGGGAGATCACTTATTAGCAAGGTTGCCACTCAAGTTCTTGAGATAAACCAGATTTTCTTCTTAAAAAACCCAGAAATACCCAGATTATTTTATTCCTCAAATACACGGGAAAGACGATGCTTTCACAATCTTTTAGTGCAACTTTAGCTCAAATAAGCTGTGTGCTACCAATTTTTATTTATTTCTTCATTTTTATTTTATTTTTTATTACCAAAAGTTCACAATTATATAAAACGGATTTTATTAACACCCCAATATATGAACTCTTGAAAATGAGATATTTTAGCAGTAACATACTTACAGTAGTTACATTAACAAAATGTTCCTCAAATCAAATATAAAATGTTAGTTGTAAATTGTTACTGTTGAAAATTGTCACTTGTCAGCGACTCGGTATCCATGTCGACAACTTCTCCTTCGTCAAGACCATATGCATGAATTGACAACGTGGAATCTTGATTGTGGAGTTCCAAAATCTTTGCATACCTCTGCCGACAACGTCCTTCACGCACATCTTCAACCACGCTTTTACTAGGATTAAACTTATGACAAACTCCATCTTTGACAACTGCTTGCTTGGCTAGTATTCGATTGTAAACTGTTTCACACAAAAGCTTGTTGGTTTGTTTAGTTTTAACTAAGTTAACCTTCGAAAACACTCTTTCGAAGCATGCTGAGGAGTGAGGTAGTGCCATAAGCGTGCACATGAGGTGAGCAAAAAACATCAAATTTCTTCTGGTTATTAGCATCTGTTACTTGTTGCAGTCCCTGTCAGAATGCGGGCGGATCCTCATCCCCCAGATGTCCAAGATCTTTTCGGTACGATGCCAGTTCTCGCCATTGATCAAACAGACAATCAAGGCTCTCTTCTGAAACAACTGTTGAGAACTGTGTGACCGGTGTATGGTGAGGTGTCATGGCACCATTCCTACTTATATGTGCTGTGGTGAGTTGGGATTATATAAATATAGTTATAGGGGACTTAGTGTACTGAATGAGATCAGCTGTGAAGGTCTCTGTATCTAATAAGTTTGGTGTATTACAGAGAACCTTGCTTGCTACCACATTTCGACCTCAATCAGACTTATTCTTGAATTGTATGATGACTTCGTTTAATGTCTAGGGTTATGATAGTGATGAAGTGTAAGTTCACAACAACCAACAGACAGATAAACACCTAAGTTAAGATCCACAACAATTTACAACACTATGTCAATCACAAACACATAACACTCTAAAGATTTATCTTAAGTAAGTCAAGTGTTAACTTTTATACACTGTATTAGCTTTTTCAATATATAGATATCCTGATCCTACTACAATGTGAATCAGGAATCACAATCAAATGTAAGCACAATGTTTATGTACAAGAATTTATACAAAAAATCTTTGTCCAGACATATAATATTATTGTAATATGAGTGTAGTGTTGTGATGTATTATTATGAGGTAATACTGGCTTTTAGTGCTAGGTTGTTGTTGGTCATCACGACTTCATGTGTTTGTACTGGTGGAAATAATATTGAAGGATTCACAGATTCTGGTTTTTTAAAATTTCTGTCCCTTTCGTTTTTATAATAAAGTTCAGTTCAGGGTATTTTATTCAAGGTTGAGCTTTTTCGTGCTGACAAGCGCTTATCTCATAATGCAGCTGCAGGAAACCTGTATCCTCTGCTCGCTTGCTTCTCAGTTTGATAGTATGATATACAATGGCCGCTATCTTGTGCAAGGAGTCTGCTGCCAGCTTTCTGGATCACGCAGTCTTCAGACCGGACGATGCAATATCACCATCTATACCACGGCCCCTGAAATGAGAAGGTTGTGCCTCCTTCTTCATAACTAATATACAATATTATTCCACATTGAAGTACATGACAGTACAAACAAACATAAAGTTCAGCGCTTTAGGCCAACTGCTAGCTTTTCATGTGACAATATACACCAGTATTCCTCTCCCTAATGGTGACAACGCCTCTGCAATTCCAGCTGTAATCCCTTCCATACAATAGGATAGGTGTTATGTTACAATATGGCAATCCAATATATATATGCAGTTATACTCCTCTCTGACAATCTTTTACATGGTGGAGCAATATCTAGGCTTTGCCTCATGTTTGCTACTGAACCACACACATACAGACATAATTTATCATTTCACATTCAATTTTCATATAAAATACAGATTTAAAATGTCTAGCTTACCACAATTCGTAAGGAAATACACACTAAAGATGACTGGCACAGTTTGATCTGCGGTATGTCCAGGCTGTTATTATATATTTAATTTTTGATAACACTGCCTGCTCTCATCTCTCACAATGTGTAACGATATGGCGTCCCCTCTAAGATTTCTTCTGCCAATATCCAGTATATTGGCCAATCGTTTTGAATATTTTCAAAAGAGTACACAGTCATTCAAATATTTTCATTCACTTTTACTCCGTTTCTAGGCATTTATTTGTTATTCATAGGTCACCCAATCAAATTTCTTTTAACTTCAAAGTTCAGCCAATGGCCTCCCTCGTACTATCTTAGGCTTTCTGTCACTACTATGTTTCAACAAAATTCAGGGAATTCCATCCCAAGCAGATATGACCAAACCTGACAGTATCTCTGTTCTCTATATGTTTTATTATCAATATCTAATTATCTAATGGACTTTTTAGATAATTTATTACATATTCCTAGTCCCCTAGCCTTCCTGTACACGAATATAAGATTTTCAAGGGGCTAAGTGGCGTAGTTAAGAATACGATCTTTTTTCGATGTTAAGTGTTTAATTTCAAATACCACCTGTTCAATTCTTTACGACTGTACTATCAGTATAAAGTCAGAAGCCCTACGTAAAATATCTGGTTTCCTAATAAGAATTAAACCTGTTTTCAAAACCTAACATCGTATAGTTAGTTTTTTTCATCACTGTTTATTTGAAAAAAATCAGGCCATGCACACTGCGAGTTGGTTTATTTTTAGACACACTGCGAGTGGCTTGCGTTACTGTGTTCCATGGTCCGTCTATCTCTCTCTGCTTTTTTTTTCTTCTAAGCCCGTCTGTCTTTCCAAGGCTAACCTTGTGCGCGATTTTGCACTAATGTTAGTTTTTAAAATCAAGGTCGTCTAGAAGATTTTACTACACATTCTATTTTTAGAACTACGGTTATCGCGGTATCGTTAAGCCTAAGCATTTTATTTAGGAACGAACGAATTAGGACAAGTAGAAATCTTGTGTTAGCCATTACGGCGTTATACAACGAAGGCGTTATCTATACTGGGAAAGCACTGGTCTTTCTCCATTCTTCTTCCTATCGTATTATTTCGTTCGGCTTTACCTTTATGTTCTAATTTATATATGGGTATTAGAATTTTTCATCTTATGTGCCAGTGTATGAGTTAATAATTATTTACTCTTTTTACTCTGCTTGTATATGTCACCACGAGGCTTGCCCTAGCATTATTCATGCTATTGTTAGAGTGAAATAAACAGTTAGGGCAGCTCACAAGGAAAAAATAATGAATGAAAATAATAATAAATTGCTAACTGACAACAGCTCAGAATATCGGCTCACGTTAACTAAAAGTGAGTGATTATTAAGAGTTGTAAATAGAATGTTCGAGAACAAGGAAAAAAAGGCTCGACCAATAAATTTAAGTAAAAAAGATTTGGGTCAGCGAATCAGAAGAGTGGCGAGAAAAACACACCACACTGAAATGACCAGAGGTCATTAGTTAGTCCTGGGTTGGTCATCAGTGTGTGATCAGGTGAGGAGAAGGTTTAGAGCTGCTGTGCGGACAAGATGTACCATCTGTCGTTTTACAGATAGGGTTTATATGAATATATATGTAGATGTCCAGCCATCACTAGCCAGTGTTATTCTATCGGAAGATAGTATTTGATTCTGTAGTTCACAGTTAGTGTGTATTTCTAAAAGGAGATCAGCGTTTATGCTGTCTTGTAAGTATTGGATTGTGATTATATTTTGCACAGAGTAGAATTTTGTTTCCAGGAGAGTTTTGCAGAAGCACGATTTGCCAGTTCGCTATGAGAACTTTACGACTATGCATCAAGAAACGGATGGTTTTTTAATATATAACGACTATGTATAAAGTAACGAAAGGCTGTAAATATATGAAGGAAACTATAGATATTATGGAGGAGCAATGTTGAACAAAGTTTGAGTTGTCAAGAATTACATACGACTTTTAAGAAAATGTGAGTGTCGACTTATATATGAGAACTGCAAATATGCTCTCTCATGTAAGTATCAGAATGGTAAACATATATTTTTTATGCATGAGATGAATTTTGTTATAGAGGCATGTCTGACCAGTTCGTCGAGGAAAATATTTAAGTACCTAAAAAAGTATGGAATGCTAACAAAGAGCATAGGTACCACGAGTAAATAGGAGCAGATTTGGGAAGACTAAGAAAGTCTACAGGAGATAATAATATGTTAAAGAGGAATACGGAAGTTTACAAGACATAGAATTCATGTATGAGGTATCCCTGATGTACAAAGACCCAGTTAATGCTTATATGCGAGCTCTATCATTTGAATGACTCATCATACGTGTTGCATTATTATGTTATTAAACGTTTTGAAGGATCAGAATGAATTTGATTCCATCGTTAAGAGTTGCTGAAAGTAGGTCATGTTTGTTTACACTACCACTATATGAGAAGTCACTATAACATCGAAGAAGGAACTGAACGAACTTGAGGTATACAAGAAAAGGATTATAGTATCATCCAGGAATTTACACCTCTGGCGGAGAAGGCCAGTAAAGATATTAACTAATAACTTGGAAGATAACTCAGAGAGAAAGAAAGAATAGATAAAAGGAAGAGCTTGTAAAGTATATACGTACGTTATGACATATACTCCAAGTTAAATCTTGACTGGCTTAAATTCCGCCAGAGGTATTTCTTTCTTGGTTTTAATCTATTTGGTCCCAGGTTTGTTCGTTCCTCTTATAAGATGTTATGATAGGAGCCATTAGTGGTGATGGTGTATCAAACTTGTACATATACATTTAACTTATCCAACTGTTAAGCAATCCATCAACAGCCTTGACAATTAAAATGAAGTTTATTGGAAACAGAACTGTTCAAGATCAACAGGCAAATATTTCAACAATGTTTCATCTATTTACATCAAAAGCATCCTTTTCATCATACATGATAAATCTTCCCTCCTTAACTTCTATCCAAAGTGGTTTGTACAATTCCTCAACAGTTTCAAATATTCTCTAAGTCCTTGGTGTTTATTATTTCATAGTTGGGCACTTCGTATGTAGGAATCTCTACAGTATTTATTTCTTCCTTTAGCAGCTTCATTAGTATCAAATATCAGGGACTTATCACGAAAAATCGAGCTGAAAAAGAAATACAGTTCCTTGGAACGTACTTACGTGGATGAACCACTAATATATAACCTGTATGCACAGATTTTCACAATAAAGGAAATCTCTTCCTGCAAACTGCATAAATATTGAAGAGTATGGAAATGCACTAAGTTTCTTGTTGAATATCTCAACGTAGGAGCAAGACTTGTGTGTCAGACCGGGAATACATATCTTCGCACGGTCACAAACACGTCTTTATGCAATGCTCAATTCCGTACAACTAACTTTCAGAAAATTATCGTTGAGCCGGTTTTAGTAGTGCGCGCTGCTGACCACTTCTTATTGGTCAAAGTTATATTTTGTTAATTTGCTTACTGGTCATTCCATCAGGCGATCTTACAGGGAGTTAGGCTATTCCTATCTACGTCACTATTTCTATGGTAACTCCCGCCGATCGTTAGCGTGGCTTATGCCAAACCTGACATAGTTAATTTCACCTTGCTTCATCCGATACTCTATGTGTCTCCGGCTTTTAAAAATTTATTTATTTAAAAAAAAATCTTGCTTGCTTATTTTCCATAATAGTAAATGATAATTTCTATTATTTTATTATAATTAGTCTCTAGCACGAATAAATGCTATGGTAGTAGGTCATACGGCCATAACTGCGCTGCTAATGGAATGACAGGAGGTGTGCTGATCTCGAGAGCTTGCTTTGGATCCAACAGCTGATGTAAACGAGTCAAAAAACAACGACATTGATGTAGTTAAAAGCAAGAATTAAATTTAAGTGGAAAAAAAATATATAGCACATAATTTTTTACATTTAATTATAATATAAATATAATGTATAATGCTCAGCGCACAGAATATACATACATTGTAAATGCCAATTGTCAAATATACCCAGATTAATGCAGATTTGGAAAAAAAAAAAATTCCCAGATACCCAGACGGAAGCCAAAAAACCCAGATCTAGTTAAAAAAATACCCAGCTGTGGCAACACTGCTTATTAGATATTATCATATCGAGTGGTACCGTATCCGCATGAAAGTTTACTGTAGCATATATCCAACATTTTCTGTCTCTTATTTTGATTGTGCACTCTTGGCACACTGAATCCTCGTCACTCTCATGATGTTGTCTTCCCAACTGATACCATCGTCGTTGTCAAACTCCTGTAATTTCAACAGTTTCTTATCTTGTTAATTTCAATAATGTGTCATGTCTCTTAATATGTCCAAAATAATTTTGTTGACTAATTTTACTCTGGTGTATTTTTTCTCTAGTTTTGTCTTCTTCCTGGCCTGGTTCCATTCTAGTCCTCGGTCCTTCAAAGATTGTCTAATGTTGTCCTCCCAGCGGACTCTGGGTCGTCCTGGAGGTCTGGATCCCTGGCTCTTTGTTTCCCATGCTTGTCGTGGTAGCCGATCTTCTCCCATTCTGCAGACATGGCCAAACCATCTTACCAATAAAATTAACTTGCGTTATAAATTTTCAATGCAGTAAAAGCTGTGTCCATGCAGAACTTTTTTTGCCAAAAAAATTAACATCCTGCTTCTTAACAGTATTAAACTTAATGGGGTTTTTTTTTTAAAAGTTTTTTTATTTTTAACCAGAAAACTTCTCGACGGAAAAAAACATACACCTATTCAAATAAAAGGTGGCGAGGCAGGAATGAAGAAACAAAACAGCCGATGGAAAAAAAAAGTTCAAATGAGCATTTGTGAAAAAATTGCCATTGCGCTCAAAACTCCTTATTAGACGAGGAATATTGAAAATGTTCATACGCCAAAGTAAAATGGTTGTGAGTTTATGATAATAGATCATTTTGAATGTTTCCGTAAGTAAGGATACGCCAGGCCAAACGATGCACATGCACAAAATGAAACCGTATTTGTGGTGGGGTTAAAACTTTCAACATGTTTTTTCCCCTAGAAGATATTAAAGGATGAAATAAGCAAACGAGGACACAAATATAGAATGTTCCATCCTGACGTATATAATTAGCTTCCTTTGATGTGATGAATAAGCAGTTTTGCAGAAGTGATAAATGTATGTTCTCTATTAATGGACATTAGCAAATGTAAAAATGATGTTGGTTTTGACAGCCCGACAAGCCAAAATGAGGTTATTCATCACAGGACAAAGGATGGCAATAAACATAAGATGTGTTAAAATTTATCTTCCGCACGAACACCCAATTACATACATCTCAGCTCTGCTCTCACAACTAATGTAAAAACAAAAGGAAGTGGTTCATCAACCAATGTTTCTCACTGTTTGTTTGGGGTTTTTTTTGTTTGGTCCCTGAAGAGAACCCCTAAATTTTTTTTGTTTTTTTTCATAACGCGCAGGCCCCTTCATACACAAACATTTACAAGTCAGGAAAGGTTGGTTACAAGGGGTACAGTTCAATTACTGGTAAGGTAAATGAAAATAAAGTAGTGGGGGCAGTGACGGATCTACATTTTAGGGGCCCTGAAGCTTGAACTCTTGGATGGGCCCCTTTTATTAAAAAAAAACAAAAAAAAAAAAATTTGTAAGGATGGGAAAGACATGTATTATAGAGATAAATGGACTTGGAGGAACTAAAGTTCAAGCTTTATAGTAGATCCACAACAACACACATATAAAAACTGAAGACAAATGAATGAATTTTCAGAAAAGAAACAACTCTGCTGGGAGTTGAATGTAGAACATTTGCTTTGAAGGCATATGGTCTGATCACTTAACCACTATGCACCTTGGTATATGTGATTTTTAAAAATCTTAACTGTTTTAATGATTGGTTGAAGACATACCAAGAAAATTATAAGATAAGAAAATTAGCAATGAGGAAAATATAAAATATTTTAATACATTTGTTAAAAAAAACAAGGCTGACTAGGTGTATCCATAAGAGATTTGCGCTCAGAAGGAAAAGTTAAGCTTACCAGAACATACTACATGTAGCACATTTTACAAAATACTCTTATTTCTGTTTTTTTCTAGCAGCATATTCACATACAGTTTTATCATATGAGAGCTTCCTTGCAATGTCATTTTGTAGAAACAATATGCATAAAGAATTTAAGCGCTCTTCAGTCATGGTAGACCGTAATTTGTTTTGTATAAAGGATAGCTTTAAAAAATTCCTTTCTGCTTCACAACTCGTGATGGGCATTGTCAAGTACAGCTTAAGCGCAGTAGTAATATTGGGGAACACTTCAATTAGGTGTTACTCACAAATAAGCTGAAGAACTTCATTGCATTTTAGATGGCGTGTTTTCTTCTGTGTTCTGGGATTTCCTAAGGTACAAATATTCTTTGAACTGATAACACTCATTTACTAATTTGTGGTCAATATCATCTTTGTAATACGATATTATAAGTTTAATACTGTCCTCATCAATTTCAGAATGGTTCACCAATTCTGAGAGGAACTTGAACCTTTTCGCAATCTGCTCATATGGGTCAATCCTCTTGCGTAGCTGGATTATCAAGCAGTCATAGAGTTGATATAGAACTTCTATCTTAAATTTGTCAGCTCCTCTCAAAGAAGCAATACCACTTGTTCCATCTGAAAATTTCCTTGTAACAATGCGTTTGGAAGCATCAGAAAAGTGATATCTTCACACAAACCTTTTGCTTCTGATTCATACGTGTGCAATCCTATCGGCTGAATGTTCTCTGAGTTCTTTAACAAACGAAAGTAAAGATGAAAGCAGAAGATAACCTTCAAATACATCAAAACCAGGGGTTTGGAGTTTCTTACTTGTTTTGTTGAAATGCTCCAGCTCTTCTTCCCAAACGACTGTTAAAATAGCATATTCCAGCTGTACCAACTTGTTGTATAAATTCTTTGCATCTCATTTACATTCAGGCTTCTCTTCTGAGTCTTCAAAAATATGTTTGAAAGTTTGTAAAATACCCATATACCCATTTTTAATTGCCCGGATTGCTTCATAGTGTGCAGACCATCTTGCTCTTTAGAGAAAAATGTAGATTGCCCTGTGTGTTAAAAATCCCCCATCTTCGTGGAGATCCAGAAAAGAAAACATACAGTTCCTGCAAAATGCCAAAATAGTCAACACCTTCAGGTACAGTAGACTGCCTTTTCTCCAACAAGGTTAAGTGAATGGGCTGCACATACATGGTACATAGTCTGCGTACCTGTTAATGTTTTTAAAGAGTGCTTGCAGCCCTTTCTCCGAGCCCTTCATGTTAGATTCATTATCTTAGGACTGAGCACGAATATTTTCAAGTGAAAGCTTATGTTCACCCAGGACTTGTTGTGTTTTGTTAAACAAGGTCGTGGATGAATGGTTTTCTATCGGTAGAAATGTTAAAAATCTCTAACAGGGTTTTCCATTATAACAGTATCGAACCACATTTACCAGCTGGTCAACATGTGTCAGGTCAGGCGTAGAGTCAACAATAATAGAGTAGTATTTGGTGTCTAGGTTGTTGATTTGATTCACAATTTCATCTTGCACATGTTTTCCCATAATTTCTATCAATTCTTCATACACGGTTTTGGATAGGTAAGTAGCATTTGCTTTTTCATTTTTACATTTCTCGAGATGTTCATGTAAAAATGGGTCGAATTCTGCATGACTTCTTCTCATGACCTCTAAATGCCAAACCTCTTTCAGTTAAAAACTTTATAACAGCTACAACTCTTTTCAGTACTTCAAAATAGTACTGTATGGTTTTTGTCATCTGTTCTTCAAGTTGCTGATCCACAGTATTTTTATTTGACTTTCTTGTTATCCAACACAACATCGCCCTCATATGTTCCATGCTGTCTTCATGATTCTCCAGAGTTCTGAGTACATTCATCCAGTCAGAAAACCCACCTGTTGTAAGTGATGTTTGGCATTTAGAAAAGAGTTTGCAAACAAAACAGTATATACAGCCTTTGCTCTTTGAGTAAACTAACCAGGATCTCATCACAGTCTGGCCATTTTTCAATCTTTTTTCAAAATATTTGTTTAAGAAACTTCTGTTTTGCTCCTTGTAAACCCTGCTTGATTCGGTATATACATCATCTGGTTTTTTATTTTGAAGAAAAAAACCTATGTCTTGCTGTGGTGAAGTGGGATGTTATAAATACTTATAGGGAACTTAGTGTACTGACTGAGATCAGCTGTGAAGGTATCTATATCTATTAAGAGTAGTGTATTATAGATAACCTTACTTGCTACCACATATCTATATATCTCAGTCAGAATTATTCTGGAATAGTGTGATGCTACGTTATGTGTCTAGGGTATGAGTATGGTGAAGTGTAAGTCACAACAACAGACAGATAAACAATTTAATTTAATCCACTACTCTTAACAACACTGTGACACTCACATACATATAACACTCTATGAGAATATCTTAAAGAAGTCACTCGTAACTTTTCAAATAACAATATGTATTCATTACTGGCATGAATGAATATGTGTCCTGATTCAACTACAAGGGAACCAGGAATCACAATCAATTTAAATTACAAGTTATGTACAGAATGTATTTAATATGAATATTGTAGTGACATATATTATTACAAATATTCTATGTGTGTCAGTTGTGTAGTAGTAAAATGAGGTAATACTGGTTTTGTTTTGTTCAAGCTCTGTTGGTATTTGTCATCATGACTTCAATAGTTTGTCTTTTGGGACTAGTATTGGAGATGTTCTCAGTTCCTGATATTAAGACAATTAAATTCCCCTCTGAATGGTATTTTTATAAAGTCATTTCAAGATGAGGGGACATAATGTTGAGCTCAGCTGGCCAAGTTAGCTTATCTGGCGTGATGGCGGCAGGAAAGGACTCCTCTGCTCGAATTCTCCTCTGGGCTCTGGAGACACCTCACTGATAGCTAAAAGGACCAAGGAGTATGCTGTCCGACACTGGATTCAGCAAAGCTCTGACCAGGTGCTGCTCAGTACCATCAAGACCACTGTCCCACAATTTCATGGAAATAAACACAGATACGTTGATTAGCAATGAATTCTGGCACATTTACTGGCACAAATTCCCATCTGCTTATGTTCCAGGCTTTTATTTAACACAAATATGAGCTGGCTTCAACGCACTGATGCTTTATCAAGCTTATTTAAACAAGTGGTTTCGAACTAACGCTCCCAAGTGATTATATCCAGCGAGTCTAGCCAATGAGGCCCCGTTTCGACAAGTGTTTGAAAAAATGTTACCTTTCCCCGTTTCCCCTAACAACGAAAGATAGTATTTATAGTCCGACCAATCGTGGTTAGGCTTTCATTTGTTGCGCTCCAATCAATTGGGAGTTTACATGGTAGGCTATTTATGTAACGTAAGGTTTTTTCAAACACGTTATATAAAAAAAATTTTATGAGCAGAAATGATTCCATGCTGTCAGGCATCCTCACTATTTTATTTTGGGTATAATTTATTAATTCCTGGACTATTTGCGTAACGTTTTACATATTATTTGTCAGCAAGCCCTAAGGAACCCAAATATACCAATTTGAAAGAGCTACGTGGCTGCGTTCAAAATATGTATTTTCTACCTCCTGTTTCGAAGATGTGCTGTCTGGGTACTGTTATGTTTTCAACCGTAAACCCATCTAATGTTGTCTTTCCTAATAAGAGATTTCAGGATTTATAAACCTAACTCTGGGAAAGGGTAGTGTATTTTATCACTGTCCGTCTGAAAAAAAATTAGTGCATGTAGACTTACACGCGTGATGGCAGCATTTGTGTATCGCGCGACGCGTGTTGCATGCGTTCCTGATTTTCAGCCCTCCCCTCTCCTTTATCCTTTTGTCCATCTGTTCGTTCGTTTTGGTAACGCAGTGTAGAAAAAGACATGAATGGAATTTAAAATGTAGGTCAACTTGCATATTTCAAGGTTTTTCTTAGAAAGGCAGCACATTTTATTGTGTGTTTGGGAAACGCGTGTATGTTGCAGAAGGCCTTTAATATCAACGTGAAACGTTACAATTTGCTTACGCAGTAGAAAACAAGGGGATTTCGAGTACAGTCTTTGTGACAGCACTGTTCTTTACCATTGCTCTTCTCTTTATTTATTATATGTATTTATTAGGCTTTATATTTACTTGATAATTTATATATGTGGATTAGAATATTCCACGACACCTCCCCTCTTAAAACAGACATTATATGTCAGTCCTTTATTCTATATACACATAGAGAAATTCATTATTATTTCTGGGGTTTACGGTGATTCTCATCACACGGATGGCGGCTTAAAAAATCCGCTCCCAAATTGGTTTTTCCAGATATATACTCAATGCTAAAATTATATGGAGCCAAAAGTAAAGACCATCGGAGTAACCTGGAGTTCTCATGCTTAGCCTGTGCTAGAAACGATAAAGGTTTGTGGTCGGTTTGCAACTTAAATGCCTTCCCATATAGATAAATATTGAATTTCTTTATTGCCCATATTACTGCAAGACATTCTTTTTCGCTAGTTGAGTAGTTGATTTCAGCTTTATTCAACTTTCTGCTAGCATATGCCACTGGGCTCAATTCCCCATCCAATGCATCTGATTTCTGTAGTAGAGTTGCACCTAACCCAATATTACTTGCATCCGTCCTTACTATGAATTCTTGACTTAAGTCAGGTAATTTCAAAATGGGTTTACTTGTGAGCTTTTCCTTCAATTCTTGGTAAGTCATTTCACATTGTGGTGTCCATGTAATGCGATCTGGAAGTCCTTTACGTGTCAATTCCGTTAAAGGTGCACATATGGAATTAAAGTTTTTGATATACTTCTGGTAGAAACCACATAATGAGACAAAGGATCTCACGTCCTTCTTGGTTTGTGGTCTCGGGGCTTTCTGTGTTTTTCTAAATTCTTTGGGTCAGGGGTCATATTTCCCTGATAAACTGTGTGTCCCAAAAATTCCAATTCTTTACATCCAACGCAACATTTGGTTGGTCGGGCTGTTAAATTTGCCTCCCTAAGTCGATCAAACAGCATGTTCAGAGAGTCAATGTGTTCCTCAAATGTTTCTGTTGCTATAAGGATATCATCCATAAAATTTGTTATACAGGGATTATTCAGAGGATCCAATAATTTTCTCATCATTCTAGAGAAGACACTAGGCGCATTCTTCAATCCAAATGGCAATCTATTAAACTCATAGTGTCCTTCTGAGGTACTAAAAGCTAAGTATGGTCTAACCTCAGGCTTTACTGGAATCTGATAGTATCCTTTACTCAGATCCACTTTTGAGAAATATTTAGCTTTATTTAGTCTGGCAAACAGCTGATTTGTATCCGGCAATGGATCCACCTATCCTTCTGTAATAGCATTCAGTCTCCTGTAATCTATACAGAGTCTATGTTCTCCAGAGGGCTTCCTTAAGAGTACCACACCGGAACTATACGAAGACTCACTGTGCGAAATAATTCCTTCCTTCAACAGATAGTCTATCTCTTCCTTCAAAGCTTTCTCCTTAGCAAACGGAATCGAATATGGTTTCATACAGACAGGTGTGGAGTCTATTAGTTTCATATCATATTCCAATAGGTTTGTATGCCCTGGTCGGTCTGTTAACACCTCTGCATGATTATTTAGAACCTGTTGCACTCTCTCTTTCTGAGTTTTCGTTAAATGTGTACTGATTTTCACCTGTGCTGCTGTCTCACAGGGGTGTAATGGATATTCAAATGATGAAAGTGGTTCCTTTTTCATCTCCATGGCGATGGACAAGGTCAACAAGTGTGTCTCTTCCTGATGTTCTCTTTCCAAATATTTCTTCAGGAGATTCACATGATAGATTTTTTTCTTTCCCCTTCTTATCTATCTTATAATTTGTCCTAGACACCTTCTCTAGAACTGTATATGGACCCTGCCATCCAATTTGTAACTTATTCTGACTCCCGGGCAAAAGAAGCAGTACCTTCTCTCCCACAGCCAAATTTCTGTCTTTCGCCTTCCTGTTATAATAGGCAGCATGTTTCTTCCTGGCTTGTTTCAAATTTTCATTGGCAAGTTTCCAGCCAGTTTTTAACCGAGTGGTCAGCTCATTCACATATTGGTATGAAGATGTAATGTTTTCCTCTGCCTTTTCATCAGTCCACGTTCTTAACAAAGCTTCAAGTGGACCTTTTATTGGCCTTCCAAACAATAATGTTGCCGGGGCCATACCGGTTGAACTATGGGGTACCTCCCGATAAGCAAAGAGGGCGGCGTGCAGGTACTGGTCCCATGTATCTGGTTTTTCGTGTGCCAACTTTCTCAGGATCGACATCAATGTGCCGTTAAATCTTTCCACTTGGCCGTTCCCTTGGGGATGATACACACTACAATGGAAGTGTTTGGCCTGGAAGATCCTGAAAACTTCTTCAGTTAGTTTCCCCTTGAACTGAGAGCCATTATCAGTCAAGATTTGATTGGGAAAGCCTAACCTTGTGAAAATTGTGAGCAATGCCTCTGCCACATGTTTTGAATCAATCGATGACAGGGCTACTGCCTCTCCCCACATAGAACAAGTGTCCACCAGAGTCAGAATGTAGCTGTTCCTTCTCTTGGTTCGGGTGAGAGGTCCCACAAGATCCACGGCAACTCTCTCAAAGGGTGTTCCCACTATGGGCATTTCCCCCAGAGTTGCTGGTGCAGTCCAATGTTTAGGTGCTACTCGTTGGCACTCTGGACAGGATTTTACATATCGTTTGATATCTTCAGTTATTCCTGGCCAGAAATAGTGACAAGCTATTCGCTGTCCTGTTGCGCTGATTCCCATATGACCACTGAAGGGAATCGCATGCCCTAGTTCCAACACTTTAGTCCTATATGAAGTGGGAAGGACCAGCTGTCCGTGACCATTGGATTCAGATCCAGCCTTCCTATATATCAGTTTGTTCTTCATATAAAACTCTCCCTTGCCTGGAGGTGTATGAGATTTGGGCAACTTCTTGAAACATGGCTTGAGTGTTTTGTCCTCAGCCTGTGCCTTCCTCATCTCATCTGGGTGAGTATTTATGGGATTATCCTCCTCCTTCTTTGTCTGTGATCTGGTCTGCACTGTTGCCAATATCACAGGTCTCTTGGGATTCCCCAAGAAGACATATCTACACCCCAATATTAGAGGGTAGATTGGCTCATTTATCACTGCTGCTTTTATGATTCCTTCCACATATCGCGTTTTCACTTTTATTCGGGCGACGGGAAGTGTCATGGTAGCTACATCCTTGGTTGCAGTTTGAATCTCCACTGTTTCCGTGGTGTATTGATCTGCCTGCACCAGGTGAGAACTCACAACGGAATCGTAATCTAAACCGGTATCATATAAACATCTTATAGTGACACCATTACAGATGACATCTTCACACACTGGGGGTGGTATGGTTCCTGTAATTCTTCAGGTTTGCCCTTCTTTTCCTTTTTCCCCGATGTCATAGCAGCAAAATGAGGAGGTTTCCTTCTACAATGGTCAGTGTCATGATTGTTCATCTTACAATTTTTACACCACCTTTTTCCTTGGTTGAAAGATTTTCTTTCATCATATTTCCTTTCATCGAATTGTGGGAATTTATTTTTATTTTCATACCGTGGCCTATCAAATTGGTGCTTACCTTTATTTTGATCCTCAGGATCAAATTTATTAAAGTTCTGTGGTGCCCTAAAGTTGTCCACCTGTTTCTTTTTATTACCTGTTACCTCTGCTTGAGCTGCTTGATACCTTTCAGCAACATTTAGCAACTCACCCAGCCTCTCTGCACCTTGTTCCATGAGAAACTTTCTCAGGTCTGGAGCCATGGACTCTCTTAGTTGCTCTATAAGGACCATTTCCTTAAGATCTTGGGTTTTCCCCAGAGAAGTCCATTTCTCCAAGTATGTCTCTATTCGTGCAGAGAACTGGTGATATGTTTCACCTGACAGTAGTTTAGCATTCCTAAATTTTTTCCTATAAAATTCTGCATTCTTTTCATACCTTAACAAAAGAGCCTGCTTTAGCATGTCATAATTTTCCTGATCACCTCTGCTCATTTTTGCAAAAACTTCATAAGCTGCCCCACGAAGTCCCTGAGATAACTTTAAGCTCCACCTTTCTCTCTCTAACCCATACGTGGTAGCTAATAGTTCATACCTATTTAGGTAGCTCTCTATATCATCGTCTTTCTCAACAAAATGATCTAAATGAAAATTCATAGCTGAGGTTGAGGCTCCTTGAGTAACCGTAGCATCAGAGGCAAAGGGACTGGCACCATTTTCAGGAGCATGGCCTTGAAACTCAAACTCCCTTAGTCGTAACTCATGTTCCCTTTGTAATCTTTTATCTTCTGCTTCCCTTTCTGCAGCTAATTTCCTCTCTTCCCTTTCTGCAGCCTGTCTTCTTTCCTCGGCTTCCAATGCTTTAGCCTCTTTGTCAGCCTCAATCTGCAACCTCTTAGTCTCAGCCTCAGCTTGCAACCTCTTAGTCTCAGCCTCAGCTTGCAACCTCTTAGTCTCAGCCTCTAACTTTCTTTCGGCCTCTTTTTCTAATCTTCTTTCTTCGCGTTCAATAAATTTGTCACATTCCGTCGTGACATAGGCAACCATAACTTGCCCATCTAATCCTAACTCTTTTGCAGTCTGAACCGCAGCAGATCGAAATTTGGCCAGGTCCGCCATTGTCTATCATGTAAATTTATACAATGTCTAACCAACAATTCAAATTCTAAATATATATAATGGACAACACAGGCACCGTGAGCTCAACCTTATTTAATTCCACCCAAGGATACCTTTTAATTCTTATATTCCCTGAAGTGAATTACCCCCAATATTTTTAATAGGGAAAGATTCAAAATCCCAAGAGCGAGACCCCAATATATGTGGTGAAGTGGGATGTTATAAATACTTATAGGGAACTTAGTGTACTGACTGAGATCAGCTGTGAAGGTATCTATATCTATTAAGAGTAGTGTATTATAGATAACCTTACTTGCTACCACATATCTATATATCTCAGTCAGAATTATTCTGGAATAGTGTGATGCTACGTTATGTGTCTAGGGTATGAGTATGGTGAAGTGTAAGTCACAACAACAGACAGATAAACAATTTAATTTAATCCACTACTCTTAACAACACTGTGACACTCACATACATATAACACTCTATGAGAATATCTTAAAGAAGTCACTCGTAACTTTTCAAATAACAATATGTATTCATTACTGGCATGAATGAATATGTGTCCTGATTCAACTACAAGGGAACCAGGAATCACAATCAATTTAAATTACAAGTTATGTACAGAATGTATTTAATATGAATATTGTAGTGACATATATTATTACAAATATTCTATGTGTGTCAGTTGTGTAGTAGTAAAATGAGGTAATACTGGTTTTGTTTTGTTCAAGCTCTGTTGGTATTTGTCATCATGACTTCAATAGTTTGTCTTTTGGGACTAGTATTGGAGATGTTCTCAGTTCCTGATATTAAGACAATTAAATTCCCCTCTGAATGGTATTTTTATAAAGTCATTTCAAGATGAGGGGACATAATGTTGAGCTCAGCTGGCCAAGTTAGCTTATCTGGCGTGATGGCGGCAGGAAAGGACTCCTCTGCTCGAATTCTCCTCTGGGCTCTGGAGACACCTCACTGATAGCTAAAAGGACCAAGGAGTATGCTGTCCGACACTGGATTCAGCAAAGCTCTGACCAGGTGCTGCTCAGTACCATCAAGACCACTGTCCCACAATTTCATGGAAATAAACACAGATACGTTGATTAGCAATGAATTCTGGCACATTTACTGGCACAAATTCCCATCTGCTTATGTTCCAGGCTTTTATTTAACACAAATATGAGCTGGCTTCAACGCACTGATGCTTTATCAAGCTTATTTAAACAAGTGGTTTCGAACTAACGCTCCCAAGTGATTATATCCAGCGAGTCTAGCCAATGAGGCCCCGTTTCGACAAGTGTTTGAAAAAATGTTACCTTTCCCCGTTTCCCCTAACAACGAAAGATAGTATTTATAGTCCGACCAATCGTGGTTAGGCTTTCATTTGTTGCGCTCCAATCAATTGGGAGTTTACATGGTAGGCTATTTATGTAACGTAAGGTTTTTTCAAACACGTTATATAAAAAAAATTTTATGAGCAGAAATGATTCCATGCTGTCAGGCATCCTCACTATTTTATTTTGGGTATAATTTATTAATTCCTGGACTATTTGCGTAACGTTTTACATATTATTTGTCAGCAAGCCCTAAGGAACCCAAATATACCAATTTGAAAGAGCTACGTGGCTGCGTTCAAAATATGTATTTTCTACCTCCTGTTTCGAAGATGTGCTGTCTGGGTACTGTTATGTTTTCAACCGTAAACCCATCTAATGTTGTCTTTCCTAATAAGAGATTTCAGGATTTATAAACCTAACTCTGGGAAAGGGTAGTGTATTTTATCACTGTCCGTCTGAAAAAAAATTAGTGCATGTAGACTTACACGCGTGATGGCAGCATTTGTGTATCGCGCGACGCGTGTTGCATGCGTTCCTGATTTTCAGCCCTCCCCTCTCTCTTTATCCTTTTGTCCATCTGTTCGTTCGTTTTGGTAACGCAGTGTAGAAAAAGACATGAATGGAATTTAAAATGTAGGTCAACTTGCATATTTCAAGGTTTTTCTTAGAAAGGCAGCACATTTTATTGTGTGTTTGGGAAACGCGTGTATGTTGCAGAAGGCCTTTAATATCAACGTGAAACGTTACAATTTGCTTACGCAGTAGAAAACAAGGGGATTTCGAGTACAGTCTTTGTGACAGCACTGTTCTTTACCATTGCTCTTCTCTTTATTTATTATATGTATTTATTAGGCTTTATATTTACTTGATAATTTATATATGTGGATTAGAATATTCCACGACACTTGCATTAAACAATTCTGTATGAAATCATTATCAACTGTTATGAGCCAGTTTTCGAGGTCACTGTATTCTTTGAAATCACTGAATTTGCTTCATGTTTCTGCTCAGTCTCTGCTTGTTCCGCGGTACTTTCATGTTGACCACTGTGATCGTCATCTGTATCAAAAGCGTAAACAGTGTGTTGAATATTGCTAGAAAAAGCTCCCACAGTTTATGCACTATCAGTGGATTCAATGGTGTTTGCTTGGCTTGTTTCAACTGTAGGTGTTGACAAACTTGACATTGCCAAATAATTTGTTAGTTTTTGACATTTAGAGATTTCATTAGATCACTTTTCCTTGAGTTTGCGTTTTTGGTAAGTACTTTCGTGAACTCATTGTGATTCCTCTAGGGTCTTGACCTCTGTTAAAAAGGGAAAACTATTACATTAGCCACAGCAGAACAGCCAACTTACAGCGACACTCCACATTTACAACATCTGTGCTATTGACTCGCAAACTTTGGGATTTTCAACAATCTATATATATTTAAAAAAAAAAATAATTCAATCAATTTGAGTCGTGCGACTATTGTCGCATGCTTTGAAAGGAAAAACTTTAGGTCTACTTTCTGACAAAACGTTTTTTCGTTTACGGCTAGCCTACATGATACTGTACCTTTTAATTTGTATTTTAACTATTATTTTGTATTGAATTACACTATATTAATATTATTATTTTTTAAAAACCCCTTCTCATACAGTAGACCCACAATTTTTAAGCAATGTAGACTAAAGTCGCTTTTGGGGCCCCTCCGGGATTAGGGGCCCTGAAGCTTAAGCTTCATTAGTTTCATAGTAGATCCGCTACTGAGGGGGGGGGGGAGTCTTACTAAGGCAAAGGTTTAAAAATAAGGATAACGTTAACACTATGAGACCCTAGCCAGGAACAAGAGGCACGACACGTTACAAAAGTAAAGTTTACTAATCTAAGTGCATACTTGTTTTTTAAGCGTATTACTCGTGATATTGCTGAAGTAAATCCCCGATGAGTAACAAACCGCTCGTGCAGGAAGTGACTTAATGATGACAATTACGCAAAGGAAGTTATAAAATCAAGAGAGCTAACCCCCACCCCTGCCTCTTTTGTCTTAGTAGAATTCACCCTATTATCTACTTTCTTTCACTTCATTTTTTCCCAACTTTCATGTTCTTACCTTCTTGTGGCCAGACAAGTTGCTTTCAACCTAGACCGATGTCCCTCGGTATAATAAGAGCGGAACTGCCACTCAAAAATAAGTGAACTCTAGTGCGGTGGGGACAAAATGAGCGTTGATAAATACTGAGCCATGAAAAGGACTACTGCTGTATATTCGCTAGCACGGCGAAGACTTGAAAAGAACAAGTCCCCAAAAGAACTGTTAGCACCTGCAGCGTCGGTAAATATTCAGCCCTAAAAATACTCCTATCTATTTGCAATCAGAAATTCGTAGTTTTATTACTGCGGCTTCGGGATTCCCCGGTAAGCCACTCACGTCTGTTGTTGTTTTTCTGTTGTCTAGTTTTCTACTTCTTTATTTCTCACGAGTGCCTGAAAACATACCGTTATGTGTGTGTAATATTTATTTATCCGCTTTACTGACCAC
This sequence comes from Oreohelix idahoensis, assembly GCA_024509875.1. Lineage (NCBI taxonomy): Eukaryota > Metazoa > Mollusca > Gastropoda > Stylommatophora > Oreohelicidae > Oreohelix > Oreohelix idahoensis. The sequence goes on along the minus strand of JAMPIV010018091.1, from coordinate 61,042 downwards.
GTTCAGTTACTGCTACTTTAATACCGTACTTACTGTGGTAAAGTGGGATGTTATAAATATTTATAGGGGACTTAGTGTACTGACTGAGATCAGCTGTGAAGGTATCTGTATCTAATAAGTGTGGTGTATTACAGATGACCTTACTTGCTACCACATTTATGCCTCAGTCAGAATTATTCTAGAATATTGTGATGACTACGTTAAATGTCTAGGGTTATGAAAATGATGAAGTGTAAGTCACAACAACAACAGACAGATAAACAATTTAATTTATTCTACAACACTTTACAACACTGTGACACTCACACACATATAACACTCTATAAGACTATCTTAAATGAGTCAAGTGTTTAAGTTTAAAAATATATGTATTAATTCTTGTCAATAATGGATATCCTGATTCAACTACACAGTGAACCAGGAATCACAATCAAATGTAATTACAAGTATTATTTACACAGTTTATATATATGAACTTTGTATTGACATAGTTTATTATTATTATTCTATGTGTGTAATTTGTGCAGTAGTAATATGAAGTAATACTGGTTTTGTTCAAGCTTGGTTGTTGTTTTTCATCATGACTTCAAGTGTTTGATTATCGGGGAAATAGTATTGGGAAACTTTCACAGTTCCTGTCATTTGAACCAATTAAGTGTCCCTCTGTAGTTAACAAAATGTCAATTTTTGAGGGGGCACATAATGTTGAGCTACTCTGGCCACAGAAGCTTATCTTTCGTGATGGCGGCAGGAAAAGACTCCTCTGCTCGATTGCTTCACTGTGTTCTGGAGACACCTCACTGGTCGCTATCTGGACCAAGGAGTATGCTGTCAGCCTCTGGATTCAGCAAAACTCAGACCAGGTGCTGCTTCAATAACTAGGATCACAGTTCCTGAAACAAGAAGGTTGTACCTCCTACTTCAGATCTAATTTATAATCTATTTCTACACTGAACACAATACAGAACAAACACTGAGTTCAGAGCGGTAGGCCAACTGCTATCTTCATCTGAAACAATTTACACCAGTATTCTCCTCCTAAATGGTTACTACGCCTCTGCAATTCCAGCATTAGTTCCTTCTAGTCAATAAGATAGGTGTCAGTGTACTGTTTGGCAATTCCATGCAGTTTTACTTTTCTCCGACACCTCCTGTTCAGGTTGGAGCAATATTTAGGCCTTGCCTCATGTTTGCCACTGAATCACACACATATACAGACATAAATTATCAATTTACATTCAATTTTTATTAAAAGATATTGAATATATCAAGCTTACCACAATTCATGGAAATATTACACAGATACGTTGACTGGCGATGAATAATGGCACAAATTATGGCACAAATTCCGATCCGCCTCTGTCCCAGGCTTTTATTTAGAAAAATATGATCTGGCTCTCAGCGCACTGTTTCTTAGTAAGTTTATTTTAACATGTGGCACTGAACTGGCGCTCCTAATTGCCTATATTGGCGGGTCTAACCAATCGGGCCATGTTTACACAGCTTTTCAAAAAAGTACTCCTACTCACGTTTCCCTAACAACAAAGAATTAGTATTTGTAGCCCGACTAATCGTGTTTAGCCTTACATTTACTTCTATCCAATCAAATAGGATTTTACATGGTGGCCCATTTCCCGTAAAATGGTGGTTTCAAAACCTGCCACTGCGCAATTCTGATTTTGGTGTTGTCTGACAGCACCACCATTTTATTTTGGCTATAATTTGTTAATTCCTAGACTATTTGCGTAACGTTTAACATATTCTTTGTCAGCAAGTCCTAAGGAACCCAATTATATAAATTTAAGGGAGCTAGGTGGCTGAGTTCAAAATGTGCATTTTCTTCTACCTCCTGTTCACTTCGATACGATGTCGTGTCTGGGTACTGTCAGGCTTTCAAACGTAAACCAGTATAATGTCATGTTTCCCAATAAGCATTTTTCAGGTTTTTATACCTAACTCTCGTATGGGTAGTGTTTTTTATCACTGTCCATTTGAAAAAAGTATTGCTTCTGGCCTTTCGCTTGGGGAGGGTGGCATTAATTGTATATCGCGAGACGCGTGTTAGGGTTGCATGCGTTCCTGCTTTCAGCCCTCACTCTCTCTTTCTATCCTAAGTCCATCTGTCCTTTCGTTTATGTTAACGTAGTGTAATTAATGTTAGTATTAATTTAGGTCATTAATCAGCTTGCGTATCTCAAGGTTTTCTTAAAAATGCAGTACACGTTTTATTGTGTTGTGGAAACGCGTGTATGCTGCTATAGGCTTTACTATCAACGTGGAAACGTTACAATTTGCAGACGAAGTAGAAAACAAGGGGGATTTTTGTACGCCATTGTGACAGCACTGTACTTTTACCATTTCTCTTTCCTTTTATTGAATTTATGTGTTAGGCTTTACACAATATATTTAATTAACAAGATTATATGTGGATTTAGAATGTTTCACGACAAATTCTCCCCTCTTAAAACAGACGTTATATGTCAGTCTATAATTCTATATACACATAGAGAAATTTATTATTAGTTCTGGGGCTTACGGTGATTATCATCACACGGATGGCGGCTTAAAAAATCCGCTCCCAGATTTTTCTTTCCAGATATATACTCTATGCAAAACTCAAATGGCTGCATCAGTAATGACCAACGGAGTAATCTAGAATTTTCATGTCTAGCCTGCGCTAGAAACGACAAGGGTTTGTGATCCGTTTGCAACTTAAATGCCTTCCCATACAGATAAATATTGAATTTCTTTATCGCCCATATTACTGCAAGACATTCTTTTTCGCTAGTTGAGTAATTGGTTTCAGCTTTATTCAACTTTCTGCTAGCATATGCCACTGGGCTTAATTCCCCATCCAATGCATCTGATTTCTGTAGCAGTGTCGCACCTAACCCAATATTACTGGCATCCGTCCTTACAATGAATTCTTGACTTAAGTCAGGTAATTTCAAAATAGGTTTGCTTGTGAGCTTTTCCTTCAATTCCTGGTAAGCTAATTCACATTGTGGTGTCCATGTAATTCGATCTGGATTTCCTTTACGGGTCAAATCAGTTAACGGTGCACATATGGAATTAAAGTTTTTGATATACTTTTGGTAGAAACCACATAATGAGACAAAGGATCTCACGTCTTTCTTGGTTTGTGGTCTCGGGGCTTTCTTTAGTTTCTCTAAATTCTTGGGGTCAGGGGTCATGTTTCCCTGATGGATTGTGTGTCCCAAAAATTCTAATTCTTTACATTCAACGCAACATTTGGTTGGTCGGGCTGTTAAATTCGCTTCTCTAAGTCGATTAAACAGCATGTTCAGAGAGTCAATGTGTTCCTCAAATGTTTCTGTTGCTATAAGGATATCATCCATGAAATTTGTGATGCATGGATTATTCAGAGGGTCCAATAATTTTCTCATCATTCTAGAGAAGACACTAGGCGCATTCTTCAATCCGAATGGCAATCTGTTAAACTCATAGTGTCCCTCTGAGGTACTAAAAGCTATGTATGGTCTAACCTCAGGCTTTACTGGAATCTGATAGTATCCTTTACTCAGATCCACTTTTGAGAAATATTTAGCTTTATTTAGCCTGGCAAACAACTGATTTGTATCCGGCAATGGATCCACCTGTCCTTCGGTAATAGCATTCAGTCTCCTGTAATCTATACAGAGTCTATGTTCTCCAGAGGGTTTCCTTAAGAGTACAACACTGGAACTATACGAAGATTCACTGTGTGAAATAATTCCTTCCTTCAACAAATAGTCTATCTCTTCCTTCAAAGCTTTCTCCTTAGCAAAAGGAATCGAATAGGGTTTCATACAGACAGGTGTGGGGTCTATCAGTTTCATATCATATTCCAATACGTTTGTATGCCCCGGTCGGTCCGTTAACACCTCTGTATGATTTTCTAGAACCTGTTGCACTCTCTCTTTCTGATTTTTCGTTAAATGTGTACTGATTTTCACCTGTGCCGCTGTCTCACAGGGGTGTAATGGATATTCAAATGATGAAAGTGGTTCCTTTTTCATCTCCATTGCAATGGACAAGGTCAACAAGTGTGTCTCTTCCTGATGTTCTCTTTCCAAATATTTCTTCAGGAGATTCACATGATAGATTTTTTCTTTCCCCTTCTTGTCTATCTTATAATTGGTTCTAGACACCTTTTCTAGAACTGTATATGGACCTTGCCATCCAATTTGTAACTTATTCTGACTACCGGGTAGAAGAAGCAGTACCTTCTCTCCCACAGCCAAATCTCTGTCTTTAGCCTTCCTGTTGAAATAGGCAGCATGTTTCTTCCTGGCTTGTCTCAAATTTTCATTGGCAAGTTTCCAGCCAGTTTTTAAACGAGTGGTCAGCTCATTCACATATTGGTATGAGGATGTAATATTTTCCTCTGCCTTTTCATCAGTCCACGTTCTTAACAGCGCTTCAAGTGGACCTTTTATTGGCCTTCCAAATAATAATGTTGCCGGGACCATACCGTTGAACTATAGGGTACCTCCCGATAAGCAAAGAGGGCGGCGTGAAGGTACTGGTCCCATGTATCTGGTTTTTCGTGCGCCAACTTTCTCAGGATCGACATCAACGTGCCATTAAATCTTTCCACTTGGCCGTTCCCTTGGGGATGGTACACACTACAATGGAAGTGTTTGGCCTGGAAGATCCTGAAAACTTCTTCTGTTAGTTTCCCCTTGAACTGAGAGCCATTATCAGTCAAGATTTGATTGGGAAAGCCTAACCTTGTGAAAATTGTCAGTAATGCCTCTGCCACATGCTTAGAATCAATCGATGACAGGGCTACCGCCTCTCCCCACATAGAACAAGTGTCCACCAGAGTCAGAATGTAGCTGTTCCTCCTCTTAGTTCGAGTGAGAGGTCCCACAAGATCCACGGCAACTCTCTCAAAGGGTGTTCCCACTATGGGCATTTCCCTCAGAGTTGCTGGTGCAGTCCAATGCTTAGGTGCTACTCGTTGGCACTCTGGACAGGATTTTACATATCGTTTGATATCTTCAGTTATTCCTGGCCAGAAATAGTGACAAGCTATTCGCTGTCCTGTTGCGCTGATCCCCATATGACCACTGAAGGGAATCGCATGCCCTAGTTCCAACACTTTAGTCCTATATGAAGTGGGAAGGACCAGCTGTCCGTGACCATTGGATTCAGATCCAGCCTTCCTATAAATCAGTTTGTTCTTTATATAAAATTCTCCCTTGCCTGGAGGTGTATGAGATTTGGGCAACTTCTTGAAACACGGCTTGAGTGTCTTGTCCTCCGCCTGTGCCTTTCTCATCTCATCTGGATGAGTATTTATTGGATTATCCTCCTCCTTTTTAGACTGTGATCTGGTCTGCACTGTTGCCAATATCACAGGTCTCTTGGGATTCCCCAAGAAGACATATCTACACCCCAATATCAGAGGGTAGATTGGCTCATTTATCACTGCTGCTTTTATGATTCCTTCCACATATCGCGTTTTCACCTTTATCCGAGTGACGGGAAGTGTCATGGTAGCTACATCCTTGGTTGCAGTTTGAATCTCCACTGTTTCTGTGGTGTATTGATCTGCCTGCACCAGGTGAGAACTCACAACGGAATCATAATCTAAACCTGTATCATATAAACACCTTATGGTGACACCATTACAGATGACATCTTCACACACTGGGGGATGGTATGGTTCCTGTAGTTCCTCAGGTTTGACCTTTTTTCCCTTTTTTCCAGATGTCATAGCAGCACAATGATGAGGATTCCTTCTACAATGGTCAGTGTCATGATTGTTCATCTTACAATTTTTACACCACCTCCTTCCTTGGTTGAAAGATTTTCTTTCATCATATTTCCTTTCATCGAATTGTGGGGTTTTATTTTTATTGTCATACCGTGGCCTATCAAACTGGTGCTTACCTTTGTTTTGATCTCTAGGATCAAATTTATTAAAGTTCTGTGGTGCCCTAAAATTATCTACCTGTTTCTTTTTATTACCTGATACCTCTGCCTGAGCTGCTTGATACCTTTCAGCATCATTTAGCAACTCACCCAGCCTCTCTGCACCTTGTTCCATGAGAAACTTTCTCAGGTCTGGAGCCATGGACTCTCTTAATTGTTCTATAAGGACCATTTCCTTAAGATCTTGGGTTTTCCCCAGAGAAGTCCATTTCTCCAAGTATGTCTCTATCCGTGCAGAGAACTGGTGATAGGTTTCATCTGACAGTAGTTTAGCATTCCTAAATTTTTTTTCTATAAAATTCTGCATTCTTTTCATATCTTAACAAAAGAGCCTGCTTTAGCATGTCATAATTTTCTTGATCACCTCTGCTCATTTTTGCAAAAACTTCATAAGCTGCCCCACGAAGCACTTGAGATAACTTTAAGCTCCACCTTTCTCTCTCTAACCCATACGTGGTAGCTAATAGTTCATATCTATTTAGATAGCTCTCAATATCATCGTCTTTCTCAACAAAATGATCTAAATGAAAGTTCATAGCTGAGGTTGAGGCTCCCTGACTAGCAGTAGCATCGGAGGCAAAGGGACTGGCACCATTTTCAGGAGCATGGCCTTGAAACTCAAACTCCCTTAGTCGTAACTCATGTTCCCTTTGTAATCTCTTATCCTCTCTTTCTGCTTCCCTTTCTGCAGCTAATCTCTTGTCTTCCCTTTCTGCAGCTAATTTCTTCTCTTCCCTTTCTGCAGCCTGTCTCCTTTCCTCGGCTTCCCTTTCTGCAGCTAATCGCTTCTCTTCTCTTTCTGCCTCCAATTTCTTAGCCTCAGCCTCAATCTGCAGCCTCTTAGTCTCAGCCTCAGCCTCAAATTGTAACTTCTTAATTTCTTTTTCAGCCTCTAACCTCTTATCTTCGGCCAACCTTTCAGATTCTAATTTTCTTTCGGCCTCTTTTTCTAATCTTCTTTCTTCCCGTTCAATATATTTGTCACATTCAGCAGTGACATAAGCAATCATAATTTGCCCGTCCATTCCTAACTCTTTTGCAGTCTGCACAGCAGCAGATCGAAATTTGGCCAGGTCCGCCATTTTCTAACAGGTAAATGTAAACAATGTCTAACTAAACAATACAATTTCTAACTAAATATCCAATGACAACCACAGGCACTGAGAGCTCAACGTTATTTATTTTCATCCAAGGATACCTTTTTAATTTTTATTATTCCCTGAAGTGAATTACCCCCAATATTTATAATAGGGAAAGATTCAAAATCCCGGACAGGACCCCAATATATGTGGTAAAGTGGGATGTTATAAATATTTATAGGGGACTTAGTGTACTGACTGAGATCAGCTGTGAAGGTATCTGTATCTAATAAGTGTGGTGTATTACAGATGACCTTACTTGCTACCACATTTATGCCTCAGTCAGAATATTCTGGAATATTGTGATGACTACGTTAAATGTCTAGGGTTATGAAAATGATGAAGTGTAAGTCACAACAACAACAGACAGATAAACAATTTAATTTATTCTACAACACTTTACAACACTGTGACACTCACACACATATAACACTCTATAAGACTATCTTAAATGAGTCAAGTGTTTAAGTTTAAAAAATATATGTATTAATTCTTGTCAATAATGGATATCCTGATTCAACTACACAGTGAACCAGGAATCACAATCAAATGTAATTACAAGTATTATTTACACAGTTTATATATATGAACTTTGTATTGACATAGTTTATTATTATTATTCTATGTGTGTAATTTGTGCAGTAGTAATATGAGTTAATACTGGTTTTGTTCAAGCTTGGTTGTTGTTTTTCATCATGACTTCAAGTGTTTGATTATCGGGGAAATAGTATTGGGAAACTTTCACAGTTCCTGTCATTTGAACCAATTAAGTGTCCCTCTGTAGTTAACAAAATGTCAATTTTTGAGGGGGCACATAATGTTGAACTACTCTGGCCACAGAAGCTTATCTTTCGTGATGGCGGCAGGAAAAGACTCATCTGCTCGATTGCTTCACTGTGTTCTGGAGACACCTCACTGGTCGCTATCTGGACCAAGGAGTATGCTGTCAGCCTCTGGATTCAGCAAAACTCAGACCAGGTGCTGCTTCAATAACTAGGACCACAGTCCCTGAAACAAGAAGGTTGTACCTCCTACTTCAGATCTAATTTATAATCTATTTCTACACTGAACACAATACAGAACAAACACTGAGTTCAGAGCGGTAGGCCAACTGCTATCTTCATCTGAAACAATTTACACCAGTATTCTCCTCCTAAATGGTTACTACGCCTCTGCAATTCCAGCATTAGTTCCTTCTAGTCAATAAGATAGGTGTCAGTGTACTGTTTGGCAATTCCATGCAGTTTTACTTTTCTCCGACACCTCCTGTTCAGGTTGGAGCAATATTTAGGCCTTGCCTCATGTTTGCCACTGAACCACACACATATACAGACATAAATTATCAATTTACATTCAATTTTCATTAAAAGATATTGAATGTATCAAGCTTACCACAATTCATGTAAATATTACACAGATACGTTGACTGGCGATGAATAATGGCACAAATTATGGCACAAATTCCGATCCGCCTCTGTCCCAGGCTTTTATTTAGAAAAATATGATCTGGCTCTCAGCGCACTGTTTCTTAGTAAGTTTATTTTAACATGTGGCACTGAACTGGCGCTCCTAATTGCCTATATTGGCGGGTCTAACCAATCGGGCCATGTTTACACAGCTTTTCAAAAAAAGTACTCCTACTCACGTTTCCCTAACAACAAAGAATTAGTATTTGTAGCCCGACTAATCGTGTTTAGCCTTACATTTACTTCTATCCAATCAAATAGGATTTTACATGGTGGCCCATTTCCCGTAAAATGGTGGTTTCAAAACCTGCCACTGCGCAATTCTGATTTTGGTGTTGTCTGACAGCACCACCATTTTATTTTGGCTATAATTTGTTAATTCCTAGACTATTTGCGTAACGTTTAACATATTCTTTGTCAGCAAGTCCTAAGGAACCCAATTATATAAATTTAAGGGAGCTAGGTGGCTGCGTTCAAAATGTGCATTTTCTTCTACCTCCTGTTCACTTCGATACGATGTCGTGTCTGGGTACTGTCAGGCTTTCAAACGTAAACCAGTATAATGTCATGTTTCCCAATAAGCATTTTTCAGGTTTTTATACCTAACTCTCGTTTTTTTTATCACTGTCCATTTGAAAAAAGTATTGCTTCTGGCCTTTCGCTTGGGGAGGGTGGCATTAATTGTATATCGCGAGACGCGTGTTAGGGTTGCATGCGTTCCTGCTTTCAGCCCTCACTCTCTCTTTCTATCCTAAGTCCATCTGTCCTTTCGTTTATGTTAACGTAGTGTAATTAATGTTAGTATTAATTTAGGTCATTAATCAGCTTGCGTATCTCAAGGTTTTCTTAGAAATGCAGTACACGTTTTATTGTGTTGTGGAAACGCGTGTATGCTGCTATAGGCTTTACTATCAACGTGGAAACGTTACAATTTGCAGACGAAGTAGAAAACAAGGGGGATTTTTGTACGCCATTGTGACAGCACTGTACTTTTACCATTTCTCTTTCCTTTTATTGAATTTATGTGTTAGGCTTTACATTTACCTTTTAATTTATATATGTGGATTTAGAATGTTTCACGACACTTACATTAATACTACTTTTATAGTTACTAATAAATGTAGTTGATTGGCAATGGGCGGTATTCAAGATAATCAGGACCTACCACCCAGGCCCAAAATAATAGAATGCTTTAATTTTGACAAGACTAACAAACCTGGGCCAATCTAGCATATTAGAAGTTCAAGTCAAAGTCACAAGACCATGAACAATATGGCTATGAAGAGGATTTTAATTGCACACATACGTTGTGTTCCGTTGTACAGAAAATGTGCACACTGAATGAATTATATATAAGTATTAGTTGTATATACAGTTATATTTATAACAAACGTTTTCAGAACAAACAGAATCATTTTCGTATCGGGTTTGTAATACCTAGGTCAGTCAAACTTTAGAATATCCAATGACGACGAAGTCTGCATACGCAGAAAAATAAAATTCCGGAAAGTTTGATAAACATAAAGTTCTTCTCAACAGACAATAGTCGATTTCTCTCGTTGCTTTACTTGTTGGACATCAAAAAAGTCTGTTCACAAAGATGAGAAGTTAACCAAGTGATACTGTGACCCAACGTAGAGAAATTCCTCCTCTCCCATACTCTTCGCTCCTAACTCCCAGTCACCATCAGAAATATAAACAGCTCTTCCCTTCGAACAAAGATCATTAAATCCAAACGACTGTCCATCTCGTAAAATCCTTTGGTTCCGGAACCTATCACTAGATCACATCATTAACCCGAACTCACGTCCCCCCTCCGATTAACTGACGTTCAACGAACACACTACCCATACACCCCCAACCTCCCCCCCTCCGCCCACCCCCTCCCCCCTCCCATATTGTATTGCCTAATAGTGGCGACGATCCGACTAAGAGACACAGTGTTAAACCCCATGCCAATTTGTTTCCGAAAAAAGCAAAAATTGTGTGGTAATTATACTAATCCAAACGACACATCAACAACATCATCTCAACATTTCAAGTTTCCCAACACAACACAATATTACAAATATAGACGTACCTGCGGTCCTCTCCCGGCCCGATCGTCCCCACCCTCTAGCACGCGCCCGCGCCCCCCTCCCCCCCCCGCTAATTCAAGGACCACTATGACTAGCTGGACAGTATAACTGCTGCCGCGCAATTTAGAAGCGTGAGTCGGCAAATATTTTACGAGGGATCTGTTTGGTATGGTATTGTGGGTAGTCCCGATCCTGCCCGTAGTCGGAAAGACGAAGTGACACGGATGCAAAGGAGATTGTCGATACATGCGAAACCTATGCTTACACCACCCAATGAGATTGTGAGATAGATAGAGTGGATTAATTAAATTATAATTATTTGAAGAAAAGTTGTGTTGGTTAGTTTTAGGGGTTTTGTGGTTTTTAAAGGTGTTATATTTGTAGGTTTTTTTTTTATTAGATTGGAGTATAGAGAGCGAGTAGTATTATTATATATTGTTGGATTGGTTGAGAAGAGATTTGAAATTTGTATGGAGTGGGTTGTAGGTTAGAGTTTTGATATTGTGTGTGCGCACGAGTGTGTTGTGGTGTGTGTGTGGGGGTGTGGGATGGTTTAGGTATAGGAGTGTGGGGGAAGGTGGAGGAATGGTGGTTAGGTTGTAAGATTGAATTTATTATATGGTGTGATGAGTAGAGCGAGAGAGAGAGAGTGAGTGAGAGGTGGGGAGAGAGTTTGAGCACTTGTATGGAGTGTTGTAATTTTAGGGTTGTATTTATATTTTTATATTGTATAACTCTGGATTTGGTTTAGTAGATTACACTAGACTTTCAGGGCATTGAGTTTAGATTCTTACACACAGTTTTGATAGTTAGGATTAAATTGTAACATGGGGGGGTGTGTGTTTGTGAGGTGGAGGGGTGTGGTGTGTTTGTTGGTTTACTACTATAGGATCTCTCATGGAGTGTGGACACATGGGCCGGGGTCGCATGTAGGGGTGTTTTGTGGGGTTAGTTTGCGGGTTATAGGAATGGGTGGTTAAATCACTGTGTGGATTGAGGTAGTTTGGTGGCTGTTGACATGCTAAGGGCGCGGAGAGAGTTTAACCATGTAAGACTGGAGTTGTTGATTCTATAGCTCGTAACTAATGATAACGTAGACATGTACTGTTTTTTGGGTAGTGGGGGTAGTTATGCTTTTCACTCGGTTTGTTATGTTTGGGGTTGTTTGGTTCTGTTTGGAGTTACTTGGAAGCAGTTAGTTAAAGTTTTTGTGGCATGGGTGGGTTTTTTAGGTATTTTTTGTTTGGTTACAGTTTTTCAGTGTTTTACTTTTTTTTTTTGTTTTTTAGTAAGTTTTTGTCTGAGTAGTCCCCTTTTTTTTTCGGTCGTTTGGGTGATTTTTTTGGATTTTGTATGTTTTGTTGTAGTTTTTTTTATTTTTGTGTTGTATATGCTAGGTTTAGATAGAACACTCGTAATTGTATGTGACAGCGTACTGGGGTTATTGTTCGTTGTCCGGTGGGGAATGTGTTTGAAACGGTAATTGTTGGTGGGGTAATGTGTATGACGAGAGGGGGGTGTGAGTGTATGTTGTACTGTGCGTGTGGGATGGTGGGAGGGGATACTCTCTACCTGTGGGATGCAAGATGGTATATAGAGCTGCACAAAAGTGGTTACATTTGGTGTTTTAACAGACTGCTATCGGTTGGGTAAACAGGTGGGGGGTTACGAGGATAATATGTGGGGGGTTGGTAGCATGGATGGGTGGTGTGGTGGAGTGAGTTGTTTGGAGTCGGGTTTTTTCCGTTAGGTTTACATTGTAGTAATAGTTAGGACTTGGAGATGTTTTTTGTAGTGGCTTGCGCGGGTGATATGTGTTGGGGCGGGATTGAGAATGAGAAGGGATTGTTGGTGTGACCACTTGTATGGTTTCCCATTTAAGACTAGGGATAGAAATTTTAGTCATCTTGGCTGATGACTACTAGCAAAGTCAGGCATGTGCGACTTAGTTTCAAAGCACTTGGATGTGGATATGCAGACGGGTGTGTGATGAGATGTGTATGGCTACGTGATGATGTGAGTTAAGAAGTATTGTGAATAGGGTGTGTAGGTTTGGGGTAAACTAAGCTATGGTAGTATTTAATGATGACCGTACTGGGGTATCAGTTGGGGTTCAAACACATAGGATTCGAGGCGTAGAGATACTACAGGAAGTAGTGGAGTAATGCTTTAGGGGTTTAGATAGCGCGTTGGTTATTTAATAGAATAGGTAGATGGTATAAGAATAGGCTTCTCGAGTGGACCTATACTAGGAGGGGGTTTGTGACGAACTGTTTGTATAGGTGATTACACGGCGTTTGGGCGTTAGGTGGGATGTTATGGAGAATGCGTTTGATAGTTGAGTAGATGATGGGTATGGAAATATGTCAAGTTTTTTGATAATTGGTTGGTGAAGTTGAGTTAATGGGCGTTGTTCTAGTTTCGTTATGTGACTATGGTTCAAGTTGGCAACAAAATTGGTCTAGGGTATGTGGTGAGTGACAGGATATGACATGACTAAGGTACATCTGTTTACATTGGGTAGTGACATAGGTTGACGTTGGAGTACAATTTTATTGGGATGAACGTAGTGACTGGTTTGGGCAGATAGTGTTGAGTGTGTCTGTATAAGATGATTTGTTTTAGGGTATATATATTGTATGGGTGTTAAGGAGTATGGAATGATGGATTGTGAATCGAGTTGAATGGTAAATGACTTATGTAAGTTGTTTCTTGGGATGGGTAGTTGGGGTAAATATGTTGTTTTATTTTTGTGATTGAAAGTGGATATTAGTAAATTGGTTATAGTTCGTGGGTTGGAATATGGTTGGATATAACCAAGGGTTGTACGGGGGTAGGTAGTGGGTTGGGTTGGGGGGAGAGTTAAATGTCGGTAGTTTTCTATGATTGTGGTTAGTTAACTGTAGTTATGTCTATACGTTAGGGGTTTATAAGTTAATTGAATGAAGTCATGGGGGTATTTGCTAAAAAGTTGGTTGGTGATTAGATTAATAATTAAAAAATAATTGTATGAGGGTGAGTAGGATTAAGTTATTATATGTTTTGTTGTTAAATATATGAAAATATAGGGAGTTTGTGTTTTGTTGGAAATGATATGAATATATAGAAATTGATTAGAAAAGATAAAAAATATTGGATGAATTAGTATTTTTTTTAAGTGGAATAAAAAGTTTATAATTATTTAAATGTGGAATATATTTGCGACTATATATATATATATATACAGAGAGAGAGAGAGAGAGAGAGAGAGAGAGCCATTGCGTATAAGAGGGCATTCGTTGGATTACACCAACTGGGGGCTTAACGGGCCAGAACCATTGCTTAAACCCTTCACAAAAGACGACAGACCGTATATAATGATTTCACAATTGTTCAGCCAAATGCAACATTGTTCGTGACTTCTGGAAATATCTTGTGAATTTTCCCTTAAGGTAGAAGTGTCATTAATCTTCTATCTACATCTCTGCCAAGAGTAATCTTGCGCGAAGATAGATACCTTGGACGACCTACTTTAGATACGCTTGCGTTTTGGCCATAAGGGGACCACTACTGCAAAGCAGGGGGAGGCAATCCGTGACAGATACCAAAAATTACTGCGGTATTTCGGTAAGTATTCAGAATTTTCGAAGTATTTCTAAAAAAACATTCCTCGACGAGGCTGGTAAACACTGAGTGAAGCTATGAATTATCGTACTGTCGATATAACACCGACAACAAAACACATTAACAGTGCCAGCGAATGATGTTTACTGAAAATAAATAAAGTTTAAATGTAGCCTTAACGCAAGAAACGGGAAGAGTGGGAGGGGGGGGGGGTGGGGGGGGGTGGGGGGGATTATACGATTAGAAACGTCAAACCCAGGTTTTTGCAAAAAGCTGTATTACTCTGTTATTAAGAAACATAATTCTTACTTAAATGGGATATTGCGCAAATAGTCTACTTACTCTCAACTGACGACATTTGACTGATTTATACACAATCTATACTACTACCGTACGCTATTTACGCTATTACCGTGTAATTGACGTATTCGGCTTTTCTTTTCTTTTTCGTTTTCAGTTAGCAATGAACAGCTGTGGCATAGTCTGTAAGTATTTGATAGTCACCTTTAGCAAGAGGCGTGTTAGACGTTTGTTGGGGGAAGCAGTAACGTGTATGTTATTTATTCGATATGTGGAGCCTACACACAAGTTAGCTGGAGGTAACACTATTAAGAAAACAAAATTTGTCCCAACCGGCCAAAGGGGCCAGCTAACGTCGTCATGACAACATTGCCATGAGTGTAGTTAAGGACGCAGTCTCCAAGGAGTGACTGTTGGCGTTCCCGGAAAATGAGTTCCGAGCTCTGGTCCTTGTAATGGACAGCCTGTCAGACGTAGTGGGCAAGCCAGGCGAATACAAAAGTGTGAATGACGGGTGGGGAAGGGGGGGAGGGGAGGGAAAAGGGGGGGGGGGGGGGTAGAAGTGATGAAAGTAGGCGTAATATTTTGGAAAACTAGGGTCTCATTACCTAATTTACGGTTGTTTTACGAATTTTCTGAATACGATGTGTATGCTCTGTAATGATTCATGAATATATGATGTGATTAACTTAATGATGTGCATGAATATTGCTTAACTGTAAAACAATCACGTTCGCATTTTCCTGCTTCATAAAACTGAGAGACAGAACAGAATTTATGTCTGAGAAAAGGACGTTTCGTGAAAATGCTTTCTCCGCAATAAAAAAGTAAAATACATACATAAAGTGATAAATACACGAAAGAGCTAATGATATAAATATATGAAAAATAAATGTGGAAATCGAGGAAAAATTCACACAGACACATATAATGATCACACGATCTCCTAGGAGATCCTTGACAGTCCATTTTCAGCTTCGTTAAGTTGCATTTCAAAACTTTAAGAGATGCAGAAATGAAAATGAAAAATTGAAGTACTTGTTTCAGGATTGTTAAACAAATTTCTTCATTCTTTACTTCTTATTCTGACCGTAAATGTCCATCTTTGAGCAAACTTATGATAAGCAGAATTTCTGATAAGTAGAAGTAGTTTAGACGCTTCCAGCGACTTCTACTTATCCGGACTGCACTATATTTTGAGAGTGTATTGTAGGACTCTTACAAATGTACTGCAGAATGTTTTACGTTGTAGTTCAGAACTCACACATACATGAACATGCAGCGTAATGTTGATATTCTCTACTTGTAATGTATATCTGATACAGGTGTATCTTAACAATATTTTCGAGTACATTGTATTTCAAGTTCATTTTTTTTTTTGGTAGGGTCAGAGAAAAAAAAAAACAACCAAAAAGTACCTCGTGAGTACTTTGTGCAAAATGCTTGCGACCAATAGAAATGACATCAAGCAGAGTTTTAAAAAAGCAAGAAAGAAATAAATATCCCGGAACATTGCATGGACACTGCAACCTGTGCTGCTTCACACAGGAGATCAAAGCAACAATTAATTGCCCCGAACACGCACAAAAGCACGTACACACACACGCGCATATATATTTCACACATATAGTTTCAAGTAAGTTAAACATGAAAATATATGATTTTCTGTGTCGTTATAACATACTTATATATTTTCTAACAAAAAATGTTTTTGTGCAGAGCACCTCTAAGCACGATTTCTATGCAGGCAAAGTTACCGAGTTTGAAACCAGGTAGCTTCACGCTACTATCTACCCACGTGTAAATGGTTACTGATTCTGCTGTTGCCTTAGGGAGGCAAAGACAGCGAGGAACGGAACCTCCTTAAGTAGTATAGTGAAGATCGAAACTTTACACTCCCCTCGGCAGTATCTCGAATGGAACTATCTTTACTTTGTTTGTTAACCTTTCCATTCAACCCACTGTTAACAGGAACCCTTTAAAAGAAATTCATGCACCCCGGCTGCACGGACCTAGAGAGAGTTAATTGATCGATCCAACTTTTTTCCGCCTTTCAATCTTTTCATGGTGTTAGAAACATTCACATCAGCTTTTCGGGAAAATACGGAAACATTGCAGCACTTTGAGAAAATGTTATCTCGAGTATCCATTATAATCATCCCATGTAGAGGCCAATAGTATACTTCATTCAGATTTCACAGATCTATTTGCAAGTAACGCGCCAAGAAATGGCGGAGAAATTTAATAAATTAATTTCATAATAAAAAAGCCACCCAATACATTTTCATGTTTTTTATTTAACTTTAACATTGTGTTAAAACTACAGACAAAAGACTGATTTAAAAAAAAAAAAACTAACGACAGGTGTGATAAAATGCTCCGTTTTAACCCCCCTCTCAAATATAATCATATTACCGTATTTGAATTTTTTTTTCAATATTGCCGTGGAAAAGCTATAAACAACTTCTACATTTGACCTTGGGTGAAGGCAATGCTACTAATTTGAAAATTATCAAGGGTAAAATCAAACTGCTGAAAATAAAACTAACTAAAGCATTCTTAGAATCTATTAATAGTACAACATGCGACAGTGTGTCGTTAGGCCCCGTCTCTTGAAACACAAGACGCGTGGCTAATATTTGAATATTTGTTAGCGAGCGGGCAAGTTTCACCTACCAAACCCCACTTTTTCTACACCCGTACTAATTGTTAGGAACGACGGATAGACAGCTTGGCATCGGTCCCAGTCGCCACCGTCTTGAAAATACAAGGAGAGAGGGGAAGAGGTAGTTAAAGTGACAAAAGTTAGCCTAACTTGTTACTTGGCAACTGAAACGACTAACGCATGTGGGCAGAGAAAAAAAAAGGGGGGGGGGAAGGAAAAGAGGAAACTCAGATAATTATTTCTTCGGAAAGAAAGAAGAATACAGAAATAAAAAGGATGTTTGAAAAGTTATGATAATATTGTTTATTAAAAGATCATATTATTCCTTATAATGAATTACCTTGCCTTATAGAAAAGTATTGTAGTTGGAATAAATAAAGAGGAAAAGTACACAGATGGAAACGAAGATAACGAAGCATATGAAGTCATAATGGATAGATAAAGGACAGTAGGCCATTTAATAATCACTTTTCACCTTTAAAATCGCACAATTAATAACAGAGATATTGTAGAAATAAGAAATTGAGACAGGCAGACAAACGCACTGATAACTGCTCGGTTTTGAAAATCTTGGGATGTTACACTTTCTAACGCGTCTTGAAAAAGGTCAAATTGGCTGGATTCAAATTTGATTGGGTACTGATATTGAAAAGGGGAGAGATAAAACTAAAGGGTGGCCAAGCGAACGCTGCCACTTGAAGAATATTTGTTCACCTTGTCAGATTAAGAACAGTAGCAAAGCCTTGTGTGTGACCCATTGCCTTTGCGTCTTGACGGCGGCGATCAAGATTTGTGCCCATTGATCGCCAGTTAATCTATACTAGTGTATTATTTCATTGACTGCGGTAAGAGAAATGATTTATTAATATTCTTATTAATGTGTAGAGGCTAACCCAGATAGGGCGCCCACAAATTTTGTGTTGTGCGACATTGCTATTGTGGAAGCTTATGACATCCTAAGGGAGCACATCCATGCCTAAGCAGACTATTGAAGCAGAAAAACAAAATGTAAATGGTGTTTGAATATTGCCATGCATAACAAAATATTTTGACTATAAGACCAGAAAGCTACTGGCAGTTCTCTACAGGCCACAGTGTTCCAATAACTATTGGAGATTAAATAGGAAGTCATACTACCAGAGTTAACAGATCATTAGAAAGAAATAAGAAAAGAGTGTATCCCAGCTGATGATATAAAAGATAACTAAAGTCTAAGTGACAGAGGCGTTGAAGTCATGTGGGAAAGAGCAGATACCCACGGATTGAGAAGAAGTCACAATACAATTAGGAACTGTAGCTATTGATTAGCACTTGGGCTGATCACTACGAATGTTTAACGATGTTTATTTGTTAGGTGTGGAGATGGGTATATGAGGTGTATTTAGGGAGGCATTGTTCATTGTTGCAGGGTTACATCAACGAGTAACCAGTAAGACAAAACATGGAGAGGCAGTGTACGAGGCAACCTACCTGCTGCTTGTGTTGTGAAGTAACTGCCATAGCTGACTCCAGCTGAGATTCTTGTGGACAGAAAGTGTCATATTTACAGTCAACCACCTACTTGCCTCTGATTGAAAGATAAGCCTTCTTTTTTGAGGGCTAATGATTTCTCATTTCATTGTTAACCTCCACACTGTAATTAAACGTTCTAGTGACATGATGAAAGGAACAGTTCTTCCAACTAGTGACCCTTCTTAATACCTTGTTAATACAGCCAGGGATACAAGTACAGAAACATTTAAATAATATTATTTATTGGACAAGATGTCCATCCACTGTATTTACCTGTGTACATAACCACATTTATTTTGAGTTCAACCTTCCTGATTCATAACATTTGAGAGTCAGGAAATTAAAAGTGTAAATTAATCCTATAACTTTAACCACTGTCTTACTTGACTTTATTATACTGTTCAAAAAAAGAAACGCAACATATTTGGTGTTACTTTTATAAAAGATATTCGCTGATTGGACATCAGTCAACCTATCGACTGTGTCCACCTGGTCATTAACTTCTCGTGGTTACCTGAATTGTACTCACCTCATGATTTGTGAGGTCATGAAAGAGGTCAAGGTCAAAACAACATTTTTGACAATAACTCGTTACAGGTTCATGAGAATCCCGTGAAACTTACTGAACACAAAACTCTCTGACCATATTATTGAATGCTTATAAAAGATTGACGCTCCTCGTATAAATTCAGTTGAAAATTCAATGCCCAAGTATGGCTCATCTCACTACAGAACAACGACTCATCATCATTGGACGTTTACAGACTGGACAGTCACAAAGTGTAGTGGCCAAACAATTTAATGTGGTTAGAAGCACCATTAGTCGCCTTTGGAGGCGATTTCAAGAAACTGGCTCAGTGGCAGACCGGCCGCACAGTGGAAGACCCAGAGTCACAACTCCTGCCGAAGACCGCTTCATACGGCTGCGTCACCTCAGGAATCGACTTGCATCTGCGTCCTCCACAGTCGAGTCAATGTCAGCAGCTCGTCGAATTTCAGATCAAACGGTCAGGAACCGGCTGCACGACTTTGGTCTTTGGGCTAGAAGACCCTACAGAGGTCCTGTTCTTACGGACTGGCATCACCAGAACCGACTGCAGTGGGCGAACCAGCATCGTCAATGGACCGTTGGGAATGACTGGAGACGGGTTTGGTTTAGTGATGAATTATTTTTTGTGCTCCAGCGACACGATAGACGGAGAAGAGTTTACCGCAGAGTCCATGAACGCTACGCCCAGAACAGCGTTGATGAGGCTCCTCCACATGGTGGTGGAGGTGTACTGATGTGGGGGGCGATCAACTTCATGGGAAGAAGTGACCTGGTGCAAATTGAAGGAAGCCTGAATGCCCAACGATACGTCGCTGAAATTCTTCGTCCTCTCATCCTTCCACGTCTGGCTGCACGAGGGTCGATTTTTCAGCAGGATAACGCTCGACCTCATGTGGCACAACTCACCACCCAGTTCCTCGCTGACAACAACGTCCAAACCATTCCGTGGCCAGCCATGTCATCAGACATGAACCCCATAGAACACTTATGGGATGATCTCGACAGACGACTCCGCCAGCGAGACGTGGCTCCAGCCAATCTCCGACAGTTGTCTCTTGCACTGCGGGAAGAGTGGGCAGCCATCCCACAACAACAGATCCAACGGCTAATCGGATCCATGTCAAGGAGATGTCGTTCTCTGATAGAGGGCAGAGGAGGCCATACACCTTACTGAAACGGAGGCCTCAGTCGCAAAGAATAAAAGTCCAAACCAAATTTAATGAACATCATTTCATTTTTAAAGTCTGAAAGTTTCTTCATGCCAAGATTGAAACATTAATTCCGTAAAATAAAATTTTGGTACAAGTTTGAAATTTGGTGTCCATTACCACTGCAATAATGTTGCGTTTCTTTTTTTGAACAGTATAGATTTAGTTACAGTTGTGTTAAATTTGTTATCATACATCACACATACATTACCCTAGACACGTAGCCATATAAATTAATAGACTTAAAATATTTCGCAGAGTGAGATCATAGGGTGATAGCAGTTAGGTACCCTGAGAATACATCATCATCAACTATTAGACTCAGGGACTTACATAGCTGGACCTCACTCTGTAGACAATTAATAATAATTAACATAAATAACATATAAACCCACCACAACAGGCAGTAATTAAGGTGGACGAGTTTTCATTCCACTTAACAGTTGCCAAACGATACCAACCGTTCTGTCATCTTGAGACGTGGCTAGTGTCCTGTGATCTTAGCTTTTGTCATGACAGTCAACAAAGTACATGGACAATACTTTAATCATGTAAATATATACCTACCAGAAACAGTCTTTGCTTATGCCAACTTTATGTAGCGCTCACACGAGGAAGGAAACCAGACAATCTTAAAGTACAGGCATACGTCAGAGATATTGCGGGTTCGGTTCCAGACCACCGCAATAAAGCGAATATCGCAATAAAGCGGGTCACACCCATTTTTTTTGGTTTCCCAGTGCGTATAAAAGCCTAAAATCGTGTTTACATTATGTCTATTAAGTGCGCAATAGCGCTAGGTGTAAAAAAAAAACAATGTACTGTAAAATTAAAAATATTTTATTGCAACAACAAAAAAAAATGCTAATCTTCATCATCTGAGCCTTCAGCGAATTGTAATCTTTTTGCTGGTGGAGAGCCAAAATCTGTTGGAAGAAGAAGGCACGTTCTAATAAATAAACACGAATAATTTTGAAAAAAGCGCAATATCTGCGAAGCGCAATAAAACGAAGCGCAATAAAGCGAGGTATGCCTGTATATATTTTCCGGACATAGGCTATCCAAGGCTAACATTTTAAAGATAACCGTACATTTTCAAAAAGATGTTATCGTTTTGTTTTGGTTTTGGTTTTAAGGACGATCTTCGTTTCACACGGACAACTCCATCAGTGCTCCGATCTCCTTCCATAGATCACACAAGGAGGATCTCAGTACAATGCACGCGCTCTGTAGCACCGCGCGAGGATACCAATGTGTGTACGCAGGAATCACATATTCTATAAATATTTTTGTGGTGGGTACGTTTTTCCTAAGTTTGTAAATGTTGCCAGGGCCGCTGTTATGTGACTATTACATTCTATTTACATATTTCAACTTGTAAGTTTTCTTTAATGTGCTGCAGATGCTGAGAGTTTAAGATCCTGGCTTTAATTTTCTTTCGACATTGTTTTGAAGGGTATACATGCTCGTTTATTATATAATGTGCTTGTGATCCTTGGTCTGGAACTCTCTTGAACTTGATTAATTCAAAGACCAAACTACCTATTGACCTCACTTCTTTCGCAATAGGTTTCATTTAGCAGTAAAACTGAGAAAAAGAACAATTTGTAGTAAACGCACGGCTGGAAAAAAAAGTATTTCGCGCAGCGACCAAGTCTTGAACATAAATCCATTCCTTCATAAAAATTTGCTTATTATCCTCGGTCAAGGCCACACAACTGCAAGCTGATTGGCTGACATTAATTGAGAAATAAGAATAGACCCACCCCCGGGGTATCCTCCCGGAAAGGTCTTTGAACTTTAATAACCCGAAGACTGAATAGGCTCCTGACCTGATATCTTTAGCAATAAGTTTCAGTTAGCAGTAAATTTGATTAACGAACAATTTACAGTAAAATTTTCAGCAAAACTTTAAAACCAATTTTCAAAATTATGAAGTTATGGAATCTAAACGTACATCAGAGAACGTCGAATCCGTCGGGTATCGATTTCAGACTGAGGACGGAAACAATATTTCGGATGATATGACAGAGTAGTACAGCTGAGATTCCAACGAACATAGATCCAAAAACAAATCATCAAAAGACATCGAGGAAAATCAAGACTCTATTTGCGCATCCCTTGATTCACCTGATCCAGGACCAATCATGAACTCCCGCCTTCTGCAACGCGGCGAGGGAGGCTCATGAGGCAGTAGCAATGATAAGAAATCTTAATGGAATGCATCGATCTGCTTCTAAGAAAAAAAAATACTTGCTGTCGAATTCGTATTCACATGAGCGGGGAGCGATTTTTTATTTATTTTTATTCCGATGAATCTGGTTCACAGTGACACTAACTTGATTTTTACTTTGGAGAGAAGACAATTTCCTATAATCTGGCTATTGTCATCTTAATCAGCAAATCTCAGGATCAATTAGGGCAAAGTTGCCATTTTCCTACTGGAACGAGTTTTCGCTCACGGAAAACTTTACGTAACAGTTTCCATGTCCAGATATAAAACAAAGCCATCCAATACATTTTTATGGTTTTTATTTTTTTTATTTAACTTTAGCAAAAACTTCCACAAAAGAAGAGAACTTTTATCAAAAACTCCGTAAGTAAAGAACTATTGTGAGGATGTATTTTAAGTTTTTTGTGCAGTAATTATTTTTTTTCTAATAGAGCGATAATTGCCTACACTAAAACAAAATAAGAAAACAAACAAAAAAAGAATGACCAGATTGCAATTTTTTTCCGTGTTTAACAAATATATTTTATGACCCAGCATCAGCTTCCATACGTTTACAGGAAGAAGTGGTCAGCCGAATGACGCATTGGTCAATGTGTTTTGACTTTAAAAAAAAAACTAACAGTATACTGTGACACTAAGATTACATTAATCCTGCTGGCTTCTATTAGGTATCAGTTAAACAAAAATACACTGACGTAGTAAAGGTTATAGACATTGAACTATATGACCTCTTAGCAGATCGTCAAGGGCGACTAAGGATGGGTGTTTTATGAGACAAACAACGAATAAGACTATTGGTCCCTCAGCACAAGATGGCCAATATGAGGTTGTGCGTGGGGCTGGAACATTCATTACTGCTACAGACACCGCCGCTACAAGGGGGCATATATTAAGGCTTTGTGCCCGCTTCCTGCAAGGGGGCATGTTAAGGCTTTGTGCCCACTGTGACAACACGTCTGTACGTGTCCTTTTGTGTGATTTCTCACACCTTCAGCCCTCCGGCAGTCATCTCATCTCATCTCAGCCCGTAACCCGTCATGGGTCGTAGGGGTGCCATGGTGGAAGCATCAGTAGACAGGGTCCTCCACTGCTCTCTATCCTCAGCAATGCGAACAAGTGTGGAAAAACCGTGTCCTGCCCATTCTTTGATGTTATCAGCCCAGGATTTTCTCTGCCTTCCTCTTCTCCGTTTACCTTCGACTGTTCCCTGAAGGATCGTTTTCGAAAGGGAGTCATGACGAGTTACATGCCCAAACCAGGCAAGCTTTCGACGTTTCACTATTGACAAAAGTGGTTCTTGGTGGCCTGCATAGGTGTTTATCTTCTCTCTAACATAAACATTTGTTTTGTGCTCTTTATAGCAAATGCGCAAAATTCTTCTATAACATTTATGCTCGAAAGCCTGAATCCTTCGCTCCGGCAGTATCCTTTCTTTTTCTTCATTTTTCTCACTCATCGCTTTTATTTGGCATAAATCATGTCTTTTCATTCGTTATTTTCACTATTTTGCTCTATGCTGGACATAGCATGGTGAATTCTCTAACACGACACTCCCCTATGGCAGTATTTGCTGTGGGAGTAATGCGTATCTTATTGTTTCACACTCCACTCCCAAACTGTTGTTACGATTCGCCAGGTTTGGTGACCCGGCCAGCGGTAATATTTTATCGCCTAATCCGTCTGAACACCTGTGGTAACGTGTCCGTCAAACATTTGACCCCATTGGGAAGCGGCTGATCGTGTTGACACAAGCCGATTGTGATCAGATGAAAGAAGACCACACGGGCTGTCCAGACATCTGTCTGGCTTAGGCACGCAAATTATTCTGATAAACAGAGGTGGGCCGTCTTAGGTAACGATATGACATCACTGTGTAAGAGGCCACGCGTGTATACTAGATTTAATATTTTCAAATACGCGTGGGATGAGTAATGATAAATTTCCCCACCCAAACAGTGCTAGATAGATTGGATTGGTTCGCCAGAATCTACTATGATTTGATTGGAAATTCGGCGGAAACACAGCTGAGATTTGAAACTAAGGATTGTGAGATTTAATCTAACAAACTCGGAGTCACAACACAACACAGACAGACTGCATCGCAGCGTCAACTAAACACCTCCTACAAGCCAGAAGAAAGAGGATAGGACTTACAATTCCACAACTATAAGTACAGATTGAGTATTGGGCAACTTTGGAATTCACAAGTAAACCCGCCACTTTAATACAAAACTGGAAACTTGGGAATTCTATCACAAGAAGTCATAAGAGGAATTATAGATTTCCAGACCAAGTGTTTCACCCGTCATAAGAGGAATTAAAGATTTCCAGGCCAAGTGTTTCACCCGTCATAAGAGGAATTGCTCAGACTTAAGTGATTCGAACAGCATCTAACTACAGGGCTGTTAATAATAATAATAATAATAAATTCTTTAAGCACCAAACACGGCGCATAAGGCAGAAACCAGTGCTCTCCAGGTTGTACGTTGTGACGCCACTCCTCTTAGCTGTTGGTCCATTCTAAATCTGTGCCAGGAGACGTGTGTATTCCCAAAATTTTGGGGTAAGTGTAAACACATTATTTACTAATGTAAATTCTACAGGTTTATTGCTAAGTGGTTATATATGAGGCTGGCAACCTCAACATATGAAAATAGTATATTCATGAACCACTACTGCAAGAGCTGGTGAATGTTTCTGACTAGTCGTGCGGGGAAACCCGACAGCAGAGATGACCTAGACCCCGACGGGAGTAGCGACGAGTAATGAGTGATGATTACAACACATGTGCCTAAAGAGTATACACTCATTTTGTGAGATTTATATACCTTTTTAATTGTAATTCAGGCAAATCATTATTCATGCACTCCAGACGCAATTTCCTAGTTGACATCCAGAAGGATATTGGTGAATTTTCATCCTATTCCCTGAGTTACATTGTGTGCTCGGGAATTTAATTCTTCTGAGAGGTTAACATTCGTGGGTGGAACGCATGAAAATGGGCCTGTTAGTTTGCAGAGAACAAATGTACTGAGGCATTTGTTTATTTCTAATTTGTCACAGTTCTTGGTTACAAGACATCAGACTTAAATACTGAAGTTCCTACGCCACTAGTGTGAGAGAAGAGTATCACCACCACCCGCCTACAGTGGACGAGTTACGTAGAGAAGTGTACTCGTCGCCAAAAAGAAGGGACGGAAACTACAGCTACAGGACTCAGCTGGAGTTAAGTTGTGTGCATCAGGCTACAGCAAAAATACGGACAATATTAGTTACGCCCTACCAAAACCTCAATGAGGAAAAATTTAATATAACTTTCACCCCCTTCAATCCTTATTTTAACTTGTTGAACTAATTGAATATTAAATTTGTTGTATGTTATTTTAAACTAAACATTAATAGTTGATTCAGTTTATTTGTACGAAAGCAAACGTATGAGCCAATTTGTCTTGATAAATATATATATATATATATATATATATATATATATATATATATATATCTATATATATATATATATATATATATATATATATATATATATATATAGAGCCATTACTTATAAGAGGGCATTCGTTGGATTATTCCAACTGGGGGCTTGGCGGGCCAGAATCATAGCATAATCCCTTTACAAAAGGCGACGGACCAGATAATAAGTTAACAAATTTGTTCAGCCCTTAAGGAGCGTTTTGTTCTTGACTTCTGGGAATATCTTGTGGAGGCTCCCCTAAGGTAGAAAAGTCATTCCTCTTCTATCTACATCTTTGCCAAGAGCAATCTTGCGCGAAGATAGATACCTTGGACGACCTACTTTTAGATACGCTTGCGTGGTGACCATTAATGGACCACAACTGCAAAGCAGGGGGGGGGGGGAATTCCGTGACACCCACTTCCTGCAAGGGGGCATTTTAAGGCTTTGTGTCCGCTTCCTGCACGGGGGCATGTTAAGGATTTGTGACCACTTCCTGCAATGGGGCATTGTTGCGTCCTTTTTGGGTCCTTAACAGTAATAAAGTAGTCATGGGTCCTACTTCTGTTAAGAGGGTACGCATCAACATATGTGGTAAGAATATATATTGGTAATTTAAATTCATCGCTCACGGAAGCGCACATATTTGTGCATAAGTATTTTCGCGTTTTGTTGCAAAACAGTAGATGACGCAGTGACCTCAGTGAGAGATGTCATGGCTGGTATAGAAGTCAGACTTTGGTCTGTTTTGTTCAAGCCCAAATTGGGTAAACTTCAAGTGATTACTACTTGAAACGGCCTTCCAAGTGGAAGCTATCGCCGTGTAGTTCTCACCGTAAGTCTTTTTCATTGAAGTAAATGAAGATAAATATTTATGTCGTTTTTGCTATGTTGGAATCTAGTCAGGACACCCAATTCGGGTGTACTGAAATGGATCAAAGTTAAAGGAGGTTAGTGGATCCAGCTGATTATTTTTTAAGCACGTGCCACTTGAAAGAACTGTATTTCTAAACGTGAATACAAAAATACCAAGAATATTTTCGCCGTCCTTCGGTTTACGGCAGATGATGAGAGGTCAGTTGGATTCAGGACTTGGAATTTAAAAATGCATTGTTTACTATGACGCCTCAATTATGATGATCGAATATCCTATGTATATTGTTTACGAGGCCATTTGAAGATGGAATTTTCGTTGATGTCTTATATACCTCATGACCATAAGATGTACGTCTGCCCTTGAAAGGTCAGCCGTTATCAAATTATATGTGGAGCCAGCTCATGATATATTGCCTGATCATCCATGAACATTTAGGCTTTATTTAAGATGTCCTGTCGTGTCTTCATCAATATGACTGTCATGAGATTATCTGATATGAATAGAAATAATATATGGACATTTCGTCATGTTGATTAACCTACAAACGTCTATGACAGAGAATGTATACTCTGTCTGTCTTCACGTACGTCCAACGTCCTTGTTAAATAAACTGTGTATATAAATCAACCCAAGAGTTCCACTACTACAGTCTTGGCATTAGTTGACGTGCCCTGTTAATGTTCCTGTTGCCTGATTGCCACATAGCTTAACAACATTCGCGTATCAGCACAAGGTAGTAGACATTCACCCCAAAAACACTACTACAGTTCTGGCGGCCAGTGTGATGTGAAGAGCGCACTACTACAATCCATGGAAGAATCGTTTGAAAATTGCGTGTGCTTTCAAGGCGACATCATCTTGGACTTGTGATCAAATACAACGGTCATCTGATATCAAGGTCAACGGTGGACTCCAACTGTCATCATCAACGTTGGACATTGACATTGTTTCACAATGCCAAAATTGCAATTTTCGTGAGGACCGGGAAATTTTTTCTGCTATAAAGATAAGTAACGAAACTGTTGTTCTTTCTTACCGTTACATGTATAGCTGAACCCTCTCTTTAAATATGTCCACATTTCTATCTCATGTTTTATGTTCTACGTATTATGTGGGCGGTTGGGTTTGGCGGCTTACGAAGGAAACATCCCAGTTTCACCCCAGGGCCTTCGTGAGTGTTCTATAGGGACACCTTTTACAGACTTCCCGCAATGGAATGTTCCGACACATGAGTGTTGATGGATTTTTTCAGTCCACTGTGTTTGGTTCTCTGTGAACTATAATTGTTTAGCTGTATCGTCAAGTTTTTTATTATTGTTTTCGTAGTAATTTCTTATATGTGCCTTATTTGCATGATGTATTTTGTTTGTAAACGTCCGTCTTTACCTTACTATCGTTTATTTCTATACACCATTTGTGTTTATACCTTGTGTTGTTACGTGTCTCGTTATTTTTCTTCGCAGTTGTCATTGCATTCTTTAAAAGTTCTCTTTTTAGTTCTACTTTATAGTTCGTTTGATTCCTGCGAACGTTTTCATTTGTCCTTATTATCTTGTCCTGGTCGCTATTGTTCCATTGTCTACTTCTGTTGTACTCTGATAATATGTTGATGCATAATTTGATTATTTGATTAGCAATATTATTAATATAATTAGCAAATTTTAGTGCAGTTCTATGGACAGGAACTTAGTGCACTTATACGAGAGTAATACATTTTAAATCATTTGATAAAATCCTTCTAAGGTAGTAAGATTATAAATACATATTTGTCATAATGTCAACTTTAGATTATTTTATTAAGCAAGCTAAATCTTTTACTATGACTCCTGAAGAAGTCAAACAATTCGCACTTGTCGAATATGACAATGCTCAGAAGTTGGAAGCAAAAAAATTAGAGGCGGAAGACAAAAAGCTTCAGATTGAACTTGAGAATAAGAAAATGGAAATGGAAAACAGAAAATTAGCCGCTCAAGAAAATGAAATAAAACTTAAAATGGAAATGGAAAACAGAAAATTAGCCGCTGAAGAAAATGAAAGAAAACTTCAAATGGAAATGGAAAACAGAAAATTAGCAGCTGAAGAAAATGAAAGAAAACTTCAGATGGAACTTGAAAATAGGAAATTGGCCGCGGAAGAAAATGAAAAAAGATTTCAGCTTGAGACCGCAGAAAATGAAAGAAGATTTCAGCTTGAGTCTGCTGAAAATGAAAATAGAAGACAGCATGAACAAAAATTGATGGAACTGGAGCTAGAAAAAATTAGATTAACTAATGAAGGTAATGCTCACAACGCTCAGTTGGTTCACAACTCGTCTAACAAAGATAATATTAAGCATGTAAACTTAAAATTGCCAGTATTCAAACAACATTCAGCTTACATACTATTTTACCTGGATAGATTTCAAACAATATGCGAAGCCAATAAGATTGACAAATCACAGTATTGCGCACATTTATTGCCATTACTTGCAGGCAAGGCATTAACAGTATTTAATCTGTTGAAAGACACTGACAAAATTGATTACAATATTGTCAGAGCTGCTTTGCTTAAAAAAATTCAACTTGATGAGGATGGTTATAGGCAAAAATTTAAAACACTGAAACCTGAAAGTGGAAAGGATTTTGGTGACTTTATCTCACTCATACGTCTTACATTTGACAAATGGGTTGAACTTTCTAAAATAGAACGTTCTTATGAGGCTCTCGTGGACTTATTACTTCGTGATAAAGTCTTGTCTTCAGTTAACCCATTATTTCTTTCGTTCTTACATGAACGTAAACCAACAAATATGAACGAAATGGAACAAAATTGTAGAAACTATTGTACTGCACATCCCAATATGATAGTTAGCAATTCTCAGGTCAAAGATGAATTGCCTGTTGCATTTGCCATGCATCAAGGAAATAATTTCCGTCATCGCTCTCTTAGCAATGATTATCATCATCTCAGCCCGTAACTTGTCATGGGTCGTAGGGGTGCCATGGTGGAAGCATCAGCAGACAGGGTCCTCCACTGCTCTCTACCCTCAGCAATGCGTACAAGTGTGGAAAAACCGTGTCCTGCCCATTCTTTGATGTTATCAGCCCAGGATTTTCTCTGCCTTCCTCTTCTCCGTTTACCTTCGACTGTTCCCTGAAGGATCGTTTTCGAAAGGGAGTCATGACGAGTTACATGCCCAAACCAGGCAAGGTTTCGACGTTTCACCATTGACAAAAGTGGTTTTTGGTGGCCTGCATAGGTGTTTATCTTCTCTCTAACATAGACATTTGTTTTGTGCTCTTTATAGCAAATGCGCAGAATTCTTCTATAACATTTATGCTCGAAAGCCTGAATCCTTCGCTCCGTATCTGCAGTGAGTGTCCAGCCCTCACACCCATACAAGAGAATAGATAATACAAGTGATTTGTATAATTTGATCTTCACAGGAAAACTGATGTTACTTTTCCAGATCACATTCAACCTTGTCATGGCAGCTGAGGCCATCTCAAGTCTTGTCTTGATTTCTTTACTTGATCAATGATAGGAACTTTAAAAAGGGAGATAACAAGAATTACAATTCTTTTAAAGGGAAATCATTTCGACATGGATCTCCATATAATCAAAATTGGGGTCAATCTCACAGATCACCGGATTTTAATAAGAATGATACTGGAAATTATCAAAGAAATAATTACAACCATAATTGGCAATCCAGATCAAATTTCTCAAATAACAGACATTTTTCTCCAAACAAACAATATGGTCAAAGGGACTATAGTCATAACAATAATTGGCGAGCTAACCAAAATGGTAATCCCAATACAAATAATAATTATAGCAGTTTCAGAGACAATAGTCAAAATCGATCTCGAGGTAGGGATAGATCTTCAAACGGTAGATCGCATCATCAGACAAATTCTGCTCTGCATGATACTCAGGTTAATTTAGATCAGGATACAAATGTTAATCCTCATAATGCATCATCTTGTTCTCTTGATTTTGAGCAAGCTAAATTTTGCCAAGAATGCACAACTTTATTCCAGCCCAAGGCGATCACTACGCTGAGTTGCGGACATGTGTTACCAAGTCTTCCTGCAATGTCTACGGCCATGTCAGCTTCGACATATGATGGAACAGGATCTCTTAAATTACATAACGGTTTTGTTAACGGGATTTCTGTCTCTGTACTTTTTGATACAGGTTGTAGCACCATCGGCGTCAGACATTCGTTGGTCTACCCGTCCTGCGCAACTGGGAGAACTGTGAAGTGTGTCACCTTCGGTGGCACAGTTGAGACTTTTCCTACAGCAATCATTGATATAAAACACCATTTTTTACAGGGAAAATACACGCCTGTCTACTTCCTGCGCCAATTAGTGACTTGATAATAAATTAGTCGCATACATGGAATTAAAGAGTGTACCCCACAGCAAATTGGTGCTTGGGAACAGCAACATATGCATTCTGCCAATGCAGTTGTCACTAGAGCGCAAGCTAAGGATATGTTGCAAAGTACCCCAACAATATCTCCTGTTAATAATAATGATGATGTTGACTCTCCTATATCACGTGAGTCTTTTATAGCATTACAACAAAATGATGTTTCATTAAAGAAATTTTTTCAATTAGCTCAGAATACTACAAACACGGAAACAAACTCTAAACATAATTTTATGCTGAAGAATGGGTTATTGGTTAGATTAGTACGTGATAATATGTCATCCGTACGATCTCAAATTTTAGTACCTTTTACAATGAGAGCTCGTATATTGCGTCATGCTCACGACTCTCAATGTGCAGGCCACATGGGTTTTTCACGCACCAAATCCAGAGTTCTATCTGCATTCTATTGGCCAGGTGTACATAGAGATGTTAATATCTACGGTCGTTCCTGTATTACATGTCAAGAGGTTAAGGTTCGTGGTCCATACCACGCAGCTCCTGTTCAAGCTGCTGGCATTCCAATTCGACCAATTGAGAAAATGGCAATTGACATTATTGGTCCTATCCAACCTTCTGCTAGAGGACATACACATATTCTCACTTGTATTGATATATGTACTCGTTGGCCTGAGGCTATACCTCTAAAGAGTACTTCATCTGCTAGTGTCGCAGATGCGCTATGGTTAATTATTTCACGTTTGGGTTTTCCACAAAAAATCTTATCAGATCATGGTGTGCAATTCGTTTCTGAAGCTATGTCTCAAGTCATGGCTATGCTGCACATTGATAGATCTCTTAGTTCTATCTATCACGCAATGTCGAACGGTTTAATTGAGCGTCAAAATAGGACACTCAAACAGTTATTGGGTAAAATTACTGAGGATCATCCTCAAGATTGGGACATAGTTCTACCCGCTGCTCTCTTTGCGTATCGAGAGGTGCAAATGAAGCTACAGGTTTTTCACCGGTTGAACTCGTCTTCGGCGTTCAACCTCGTGGTCCTATGTCGTTACTACACGACCTACTCACGGAGGATGATATTACAAATGATACTCAATCCTCGTATGAGTATGTAATTTCTTTGAGGAAAACAATCATAGATGCATGTAGGTTAGCCACCACATCATCTGAATTAGCAAAAGAAAAAGCTCGACTCTTTGCTAATAGATACCGACGTCTTCGCCAGCTTTTTCCTGATGACCAGGCCTTTGTATTACTCTCTCGTAAAGACAGTCGGTTACTCATTGCCTGGAAAGGCCCTTTCAAAATAATTTCTAGAATTTCTGATGTCGATTACATTGTCGATATCATGGGCAAACAAAACCTTTCACGTAAATATGTTAAAGGAATTTCACTCTCGTCCTGACTATCTTCAGTCAGTGTTCCAAGCAACTGACGACTCTACACCTTGTCTTCATCATTATACAGCTTTATCGGTAATTTAAGAGGAAGAGTCTTCTTTTCAAGATGTACCTTTACCTATACCGGTAGTACTACTTTATCAACAGAAAATTGGAATGATGTTTCTATTTCTCTTGATCTTTCTGCTGATCAGCGTCAGCAAGTATCGTCTCTTCTTCAATCCTATCAGGATGTTCTCACTGACATACCCGGTCGTACGTCTGTCATTCAACATGACATTTTACTGACCGACGACACACCTATTCGGGTCCGTCCATATCCTATTCCTCTGCACTTTTGATCTCAGGTTGATAAGGAATCGGATGAGATGCTTCAATTAAAAATAATTGAACCATCCACGTCACTATATTCTTCTTCGATGGTTATTATCCGTAAGAAAGATAATAACATCCGTCTTTGTGTTGACTATCGTAAGTTAAATAAGGTTACACAATTTGACGCGGAACCATTACCAATTTTGGAAGATTTACTGGTTAAACTTTCTAAATCTATTTTCTTCACTAAGTTAGATTTGTCAAAGGGCTATTGGCAAGTTCCATTGACAGATCGTTCAAAGCCATTCACTGCTTTTTCTACTCCTCGTGGTCTTTTCCAATGGAATTTTATGCCATTTGGACTAGTAAACGCACCTGCCACCTTTGTGCGCATGATGCGTCGTATGTTATCACATCGTTCCGATGTCAATGCCTATATCGATGACATCTGTCTTTTTAGTGACTCATGGGATGAACATTTTCGTGGATTGAACACATTATTGTCCACTTTACGTTCGTATAACTTAACGGCTAAACCATCTAAAGCATATGTTGGTTTTCATGACATATCATTTTTAGGTCACCGTGTTGGTCACGGTCTTTTACATACTGAGGACTGTAATATTTTTAAAATCCTGAATATCACAATACCTAAGACTAAGAAACAAGTAAGGAGTCTCTTAGGGCTAATACAATTCTATGGGAGATTCATCCCTCATTTATCGACCATCACTGCACCTTTCTTTACTTTGTTAAAGAAGGGCGCAGCTAACATGATTCTGTGGTCGCAAGAACATCAAGTCACATTAGATATCATTAAACCATACTTTTCTAATGCACCTGTCTTACGGTTACCTAATGCGGACCTACCTTTCATTCTCCTCAGCGATGCGTCAAATTTCGGCATAGGCGGCGCATTACTTTAAGAATACTCTGGTACATTGCATCCTGTCATGTACGTGTCCAGAAAACTGACACCTTCAGAGAAAAATTACTCCGTTCTGGACAGGGAGCTTCTTGCCATGGTATGGTCAATTACCAAACTACAGAGATTTTTACTCGGAGCGAATTTCATTGTAGAGACAGACCAGAATGCTCTTACTGCTCTCAACAACAGAGACGTGAAGTCATCTCGATCAACCAGATATGCAATCGCTCTGCAACCGTACAGTTTTACTATACGAGCAATACCTTGATCGCAGAATGTTCTAGCAGACATCCTTTCGCGGTGCCTTTCTGAATCAAGCGAGATTCTACGCCCTATGAAAAGTGACGCCTCTGCACGAACGTTTCCTTAGTTATAACTGATTGCTAAATTAACTTTACGTCGTTCAGCGACAATATTGTGATAAACTTTGTTCGTTCGCTGGAAGTGTGTCTGCGTATACATTTCCTTGAATTAGCATATACAATTTAACGTTGAAATAACATGAACTTAAATTTTAAAAAATTGGACTAGTGTGTACATATAACATTTAAAAGTGATAACATTTTAAGTCAAGCGGAACTTTGAGAAGTGTTGACTGTTTTCTAATATAACATTGCAACTTCTTCACTTTAATTAATAGTTAACTCAGTGTGAATTAATAACATTTTAAGGCCATGGACGCTATGCTTATACTATTACTTAATCATATTTAATAATGTCTAATATTTAATATGTTTATAAGCAAATAGATTTTGGTGGCTAAGGATGGAAGAAGAATAAGCAAATAGATTATTTCTAGTTCATAGCGCTAGTGATTTTCACGCATAACTTCGGTAGCATATCATCACTCATACTTATTTAGTACTGCTAAGCGTGTTGATTACTTCGCGTGTTTTATTTCCATTCTTTGTCACTCATCGTTTTGATGCGTTCATATTCCATTTATTTCAATTCATTTATTGACATTTTTTCTTTATGTTAACATTTTATTTGGGCTTCATCGTCTTTATTATTTAATATTATCTAGTGTTGCCACATTTGCCTCATGTTGGTTCATAGTGGTTATACATTTACTTACATTGCATTTTGTTTAAGTGAGTTGAGTTCACTTTCATATTTATTCTGCCACTAGTAATATTTTGTTTAATATATTTAGATTGATATTATACGTAGATGTTAATTTGATTTACCTCTCCGCGGTAATTAAAGTAAAAAAAAAAAAAAAAAAAAAAAATTTCGCGGGGGTTGTAATGTAACTGTTGCGTCCTTTTTGGGTCATTAACAGTAATAAAGTAGTCATGGGTCCTACTTCTGTTAAGAGGGTACGCATCACCATATGTGGTAAGAATATATTGGTAATTTAAATTCATCGCGCACGGAAGCGCACATATTTGTGCATAAGTATTTTCGCGTTTTGTTGCAAAACAGTAGATGACGTAGTGACCTCAGTGAGAGATGTTATGGCTGGTATAGAAGCCAGACTTTGGTCTGTTTTGTCCAAGCCCCATATTGGGTAAACTTCAAGTGATTACTACTTGAAACGGCCTTCCAAGTGGAAGCTATCGCCGTGTGGTTCTCACCGTAAGTCTTTTTCATTGACGTAAATGAAGATAAATATTTATGTCGTTTTTGCTATGTTGGAATCTAGTCAGGACACCCAATTCGGGTGTACTGAAATGGATCAAAGTTAAAGGAGGTTAGTGAATCCAGCTGATTATTTTTTAAGCACGTGCCACTTGAAAGAACTGTATTTCTAAACGTGAATACAAAAATACCAAGAATATTTCCGCCGTCCTTCGGTTTACGGCAGATGATGAGAGGTCAGTTGGATTCAGGACTTGGAATTTAAAAATGCATTGTTTACTATGACGCCTCAATTATGATGATTGAATATCCTATGTATATTGTTTACGAGGCCATTTGAAGATGGAATTTTCGTTGATGTCTTATATACCTCATGACCATAAGATGTACGTCTGCCCTTGAAAGGTCAGCCGTTATCAAATTATATGTGGAGCCAGCTCATGATATATTGCCTGATCATCCATGAACATTTAGGCTTTATTTAAAATGTCCTGTCGTGTCTTCATCAATATGACTGTCATGAGATTATCTGATATGAATAGAAATAATATATGGACATTTCGTCACGTTGATTAACCTTCAAACGTCTATGGCAGAGAATGTATACTCTGTCTTCACGTACGTCCAACGTCCTTGTTAAATAAACTGTGTATATAAATCAACCCAAGAGTTCCACTACTACAGTCTTGGCATTAGTTGACGTGCCCTGTTAATGTTCCTGTTGCCTGATTGCCATATAGCTTAACAACATTCGCATATCAGCACAAGGTAGTAAACATTCACCCCAAAAACACTACTACAGGCATGTTAAGGCTTTGTGACCACTTCCTGCAAGGGGGCATGTTAAGGCTTTGTGCCCGCTTCTTGCAGGGGGCATGTTAAGGCTTTGTGCCGGCTTCCTGATAGGGGGCCCAGCTACAGTTGTGGTTCCTTCTCCTAAAAAGATCAAAAAAGTAGAAGGATGGTACGGCATGGGGCTGCCTGCTCCATCCTGTAGAAACGTTAAGCCATTAAAAAAAACTTCAACAACTGTATGAACAAGTCAACTAAAGAAAATAAATCACCTCTGATTTAAAAACAGGAAAAGGTCCTGTGTTCAGGAGGTTCATGATTCAACCCAGAGAAAGCCGACAGGAATCTCTATTTTGCTGACTCACTTTTTTTCTTCTAATGAAATCTTCAGATTCGGCACCCGAAAAGCTCATCGTACAAATGGAGAAGAGAAATGAAGACAGAAATAAATAGGATGAGAAAAAAATGAAAAGACCTGAAATTGAAGGCACGGAACAGGAGGACTTAGCATAAGTTTGGTGAAGGCCTATGCTAAATGAGGATCTGAAAGGTAACGATGATGATGTACGAATGGATGGACCCAACACATAACACATTAAAATGTAGCCGGATATATGCATGGCGTGTTTGAGGCAAACTTCTAAGCAGCGATACTCTCTGCTGTCTGTCATGAAGTCGAATTCACAAAACGGCATTCTGACCAAAACAGTGCGCCATACTTTATAAATACTATCGGATAGAAGAACCAATGAAACGCCGTATTTATTCGGTTGTTAACAAGTAACGATTAGGCATTCAGCATGGAGTCTCAAATCTGTGCAAACCCGTTGGATGTGGAATTTAATTACAGACTTATGAGCGAAGTACAGCATGGCAGAGGTCAAGAAATCACACATAGGAATGTTCATCTATATATCTGTGCAAAGATGTCCCCGGGAAATGCTATAGGAAGGGAGAAATATCGAGTGGAATGCATCGACACATCAGTTTAGTCCATAATTTTGCTGTTTAGGCATCGCATAGAATAAAATGGACTTAGGACAGTAAAAGACCATTATCCAGATAAAGAAAGAATAATCCAGGGCGTAATTTAAGCCTAAGATGAAGGAAATCGGTCCAGGAATAACGAAGATATTTGAATTCATAGTTTTTCATATTTGAATAGCTGGACAAATGTATGCCTGCATTTCGGAACGCAAAACACACATTAGCAGTAAGCTCCCTCTGTCGTTCGGCCGTGGCCTATATATAGGACGTGCCCTAAATGGAAATATGCCATAAAAATTTCTAAATACAGCGAGAGCGCGAGTTCTGTCAGGGAGAGACTTCTTTGCCTTTTGCATCTGAGAGCAGACTGCGTGACCATTAACAGCTCGACTGTATGTACGTGAGGGTAAGAAAGAATGTATAAATATATATATATATAATTCTAGTTAATTAATTCACTTGTGCGTTAGGAAGTGTGTAGATGTGTTTCAAACTACTGTGTAATTTCTGGAGACTACACCAAGCTGTGTATATTTAAATAAATTAAGAATGGAAGCAGAAAGGGTGTCCATGGTTTTAGAAAATCATTTAAAGAACAAACTTTACGTGTAGTGTTGGGCAGAGCAACCTAACCTTTGAGGTGAAGACAGGAGTACGACAGGGATGCCCCTTATCAACCACTCTATTTTTAACAGTCATAGATTGGGTGATGCGCCAGACAACAGAGGGCAGTCCAAGAGGAATAAGATGGACTACATTTTCTACATTGGAAGATCTGGAATATGCAGATGACACTGCACTACTAGCACTTTCACATCAACACATCCAGGAAAAACGGATAGACTTAATAAGTTTAGCCAGCAGGTGGCCTTGAACATCAATTTAAAGAAGTCAGAGGTCATGACGCTCAATGTGAGCAGCCTTGAGCCCACATCAGTAAGGAATCAGCAACTGGTACAGACAGACACCTTGACATACCTAGGATGCATAGTAACACCAGACGGCGGGGCAGGCAAAGACATCAACATCAGAATGAACAAAGAAAGAACAGCCTTTTTTAGCCTAAACAACATCTGGAAGTCCTCTCAATACAGCACAAGCACAAAATTAAGATTATATCAGAGCTGTGTGCTTTCTGTGCTTCTCTATGGTGCGGAATGCTGGAGAGTTACAGAGAAGGAAATGTCGAAATTGTCCTCTTTTCACACAACCTGCCTAAGAAAAATTCACCGAATCTTTTGGCCGCATACCATCACCAACCAAGATCTGCTTACTCGGAGCAAGCAAGAGAACATGCACACCATCACAGCTGGCAGACGCTGGAGCTGGGTTGGCCATGTCCTCAGAAGAGACCCCGATGCCATCACAAGAACAGCTATGCTTTGGACCCCTGAAGGAAAACGAAAGAGAGGCCGACCAAAAACAACCTGGCGGAGGACTGTGGAGGCTGAGATGCAAAGAATGAACCAGAGCTGGGACACTGTACGAAGGATGGCCGCCGACCGAGTAAAGTGGAATCAATGTTTTGTTGCCCTACAAGACGCTACTAGGCGTGATGGCCACTAACTGCTTTGACGGTCGGCGGCTAAGAATCAAAGAAGTAGAAGAATTTAAAGAATTATTTCTTGATGGAATGGGACACACACAGGGAACAAAGGAAGGATGAAAGGAATTGTTTTACTGTTTTGATTAAGATATCACTTAATATTTTTCACAAGACCTAATAAATGTATGGAGGCGAATCATGGACAGTTAGCTTAAACCAAGGAATTGGAGAAAGATTTGTTCACAGTACACTGAATTGTGTTAATGCTGACTTGATATGACCTGTGCGTCTATCTGCACTCTGTCGTCTGAAACTATCTCTTACCTCCTACTTCTGTAGAAAGGGGATATAGATAGGCAATATAGTGGTGAAATTGAATATATTTCACGTTGTATCCTGTAACTGACGTCCACATTAAGGAGCTTGACTCTAATATAAGAGCTAGTGGTGCGAGTGCCCTTGATGCCATAGGGACGGTCACCCAATCCTAGGCCTGGAGGAGACACAATTTACTGCCAGAACAGAGGTGGAACAGAATCAAAGCCCATATTTCAAGCTAAGTAGCCACACAAGGCTACTGTTCGGTTATTCCATCATCACCACAAAATAGTTTATGATGATCCAGCAAAGCAGTTTATCTAGGCAACTGTCCTAGTCAGAAACAGACAAACTTAAGTAACTGTGAAAAAAGTTTGAAGCAATACTAGATAAAGACTGTCTTCAACAAAGTGATTTCAGCTTAAAGAGGAAAACATTTATATAATTCAAAAAGACTGTAGATAATTGTGACTATTTTCAAGTGTTTTATTTATTTGGTGTTGTAACTGAATTTTAATTTTTTTTGAAAGATTTTCAAGCAGAAAAGAGTATTATAAAATAAATTGTAAATATGTACCAGCAGACTTACTTAAATTATTTAAGTTAAGTTACAGTTCTTGTTGGTAGATTCATTCATTCATTCATTCATTCATAACCCTCCACTCCCAAAGGAGCATAGGCCTTCAACAAACACCTGCCAAGTCCTCCTGTCACGTGCCATCATCTCAAGTTCTTTCCACGTTCTCCTCATCATTTTCACCTCTGTTTCCAGCTCTCTTCTCCATGTGCTTCTTGGTCTACCTCTGCCTCTCTTGCCCTGGGGGTTCCAGAACAAGGACTGCCTTGTAATGCTGTCAACAGGTTTTCTCAGTGTGTGTCCAATCCATCGCCATCGTCTTCTTCTCATCTCCTTTTCCACTGGCACTTGTCTAGTTCTTGTCCTCAGTTCCACGCTGGTAACCTGTCATACCATTTTAATCCTTCTATTCTATGCAAGAACCCATTTATGAAAGTCTGTAGCTTTTTGGTTCTTGTCTTTGTTGTGCTCCATGCCTCAGAGCCATACAATAGGACTGACTTCACATTTGAGTTGAAGATTCTTATTTTCGTGTTGGATCCGATTTCTCTTGATCTCCATATATTTCCCAATGCAATGAAAGCTCCTCTTGCCTTTTGTATTCTTATTTTGATATCACTGTCTGTCCCTCCATCTTTGTCTATATTGCTGCCAAGATATGTGTACGATTCTACATCTTGTATTGGTGTTTCTTCAAGTTCAACCCTGTTATCATTACCTGCATTTATTCTCATTATTTTTGTCTTTTCCCTGTGTATTTTCAGACCCAATTGCCGTGACCTCTCATCGAGTGTTTTCAATTTGTCCTGCATCTGATTACGGTTATGGGACAGAAGAGCCAAGTCATCAGCCAAATCCAAATTATCCAACTGCTTAGTCAGAGTCCACTGGATTCCATTTCTGTTGTGTGTTGTCGATGATCTCATAACCCAGTCTATTGCTAGTAAGAAAAGAAATGGAGACAAGAGGCATCCATGTCGCACTCCTGTTCTTATCCCAAACGGTTCTGTAAGCTGTCCTTCGTGAAGAACTCTGCATGTCATGTCTTCATATGTTTTCTTTATTAAATTAATGATCTTCAGGGGAACTCCATAATGCCTCATCAATTTCCAAAGTGATTC
This sequence comes from Oreohelix idahoensis, assembly GCA_024509875.1. Taxonomy (NCBI): domain Eukaryota; kingdom Metazoa; phylum Mollusca; class Gastropoda; order Stylommatophora; family Oreohelicidae; genus Oreohelix; species Oreohelix idahoensis. Next base: position 20,048 of record JAMPIV010018091.1, on the reverse strand, counting down.
TCTGTCTACACTGTCAAATGCCTTTTCGTAGTCCACAAATCCGATGTATAGTGGTGAATTCCATTCCAGACTTTGTTCAACTATTATTCTCAAAGTGGCTATCTGATCTGTATATGATCTGTTTTGCCGGAAACCTGCTTGTTCATCTCTGTTTCTTGTCTATGGACTCTTTTAATCTCTCAAGGATAATCCTGTTTAATACTTTTCCTGGCACTGATAGTAACATTATTCCTCTATAATTTGTGCACTCTAGTAAATTTCCCTTCTTAGGCAACTTAACCAGATATCCTTCCTTCCATTCTGCTGGTATATCTTCCTTTTCCCAGACTTTACCAAGTAATTTATATAACATCTCTGTAGCCGTGTCGATATCTGCTTTGATGGCCTCTGCTGGAATGCCATCAGATCCAGACACTTTTCCATCTCTTAGAAGCTTTATGGCTTTCTTTATTTCTTCCTTCGTTGGTCTTTCACCGTTAATTTGTAGCTCTTCTTCTGCTGGCTGGATGTCCGAGGGGTTTTGTGGAGCTGGTCTATTGAGAAGGTCCTCAAAATATTCTGTCCACCTCTTCGTTTGCTCTTGTATATTGCTGAGCAGTTTTCCATTCTTGTCTTTTATGAGGCAACTTGTTTGCTTGTATTTCCCTGTTAGCTTCTTTGTGCTGCTATACAGTTCTCTCATATTTCCTTTGGCTGCAGCATCTTCTGCCTCTCTTGCCAACTCTTCAATATACTTCCTCTTGTCTCTTTTGATACTTCTTTTTACTTCTTTGTTTGTTTCTGTGTACACTCCTTGAGCTTTGGCTTTGGAACTTCTGGTTTTGCTTATGTTTAAATCTGCTTTCTTGTTTTTTCTGTCTTTTATCTTATTGATGGTTTCTGTTGTTATCCATGCTTTATGTTGTCGTTCCCTTTTCCCCAGTATTTCTTCACATGTCTCATTCCATACAGTTTTGACCTGCTGCCAATAGTCTTCTGTATTCTCTACCTCTTCCAGCTGTTGGAGCACTTGGAATTTGTTGGATACTGTGACCGCAAATTTGTCTCTTGTTGCTTGATTTCTTAGATGTCCTACATTAAATTGTTGTCTATAATTTTGCATTGTTGCATATCTCTTGAGTTTCATTTTTACTTTGGCTATCAGAAGGTGGTGATCTGATGCCACATCTGCTCCTCTATATACCTTTACATCCTGCAATAATGATCTAAACTTCTTGTTTATTCATATATGATCAATCTGATTTTCTGTTCTATGGTCTGGTGATATCCATGTTGCCTTGTGTATTCTCTTATGTGGAAACATGCTTCCTCCTATAGCCATTTGATCTGAAGCATAGATGTTTGAGAATAGTTCCCCATTTTCATTCACTATTCCTAGCCCATGTTTTCCCATGACTTCTTCAAATCCGGTGTTGACTGTACCTATCTTTGCATTCATGTCACCCATCAAAATTGTGATGTCTCTTCTTTTTACTTTATCCATAATTTCCTGTAGTCTAGTATAAAATGTTTCTTTCATAGACTCTGTTGGTAGATAGTTTAGTTAATACCCCTAGCAGAGCTATTAATACTAATAATAATAATATTACCAGAGGAGGATCTGGAGAGGAGCAATTAGGGACTTAGAGTAATACATTACCATCTTCTCTAGGAACTTAGACAGCTTGATCCTACCTTTGTTGTCCATACACCATTACTCTTTTCAGAGAAGGGGGTATTTCTTATAAGACCAGACTCTTATCTGGCACTATCCTGGTATCACCTGATACAACTTTGTGTCCAGGATACTTAATAATTGCAAAAATAATCAACCCTCTCGTGACAATGGGGGCTTGTCCGGGATTTCATGTACCACCCTGTCTTCTTTTCTTTGAGACATTCAGGTTTATAGTATTACTTACATCCTCTGAGTTAGAAGTAGGAGAATAATTTTATAATAAAAATAAAATTTTAGTAAAAACTAAAACTAAATAGAGCACTTTGTAGTATCATTGAGTACAAACCAAAATTGTGGTGACTGGATACACTGACAGCGGTCCTTAATTAATTAGATGTGTATTAATTAGTGTTGTAGTAGTTGTAGAGAGTTTGAGTGTCTGCAAAATATTGAATGAGTATGGCAGATTCGGCCAAGTTTCGATCTGCTACAGTGCATTCGGCAAAGGAGTTTGGGTTAAGTGGGGAGGCTATTATTCAGTATGTCACAACTGAGTGTGACAAGTGTATTGAAAGAGAAGATAGGAAGTTGGAAACAGAAAGGAAACTGCAAAAGGAAGCTGATAGGGAAGCTAAGAAACTTCAAATAGAGGCTGAAGCTAAGAAAATTCAAATAGAAGCTGAAGCTAAGAAACTGGAAGCTGAGGAGAGAAGACAGGCTGCTGAAAGGGAGGCTGAGAGAGAGGAAAAGAGATTGCAATTGCAAATGGAGGCTGAGAGAGAGGAAAAGAGGTTGCAAAGGGAGCATGAACTGAGAATGAAAGAGCTTGAACTTCAAAGAAATGTTACAGGGAATGGAAGTAGTCCAACTTCCTCTGACAGTAGTGCAAGTCAAGGTACCTCAAATGGAGCCATGAATTTTCACTTGTATCCATTTGTGGAGAAAGAGAATGAAATTGAGTCATATCTAAGTAGAACCACCAATTCTCTGCCAGATTAGAAACCTATTTATAGAAGTGGACTGCTCTGGGAAAATGTCAAGACCTAAAAGAAATGGTCATGATGGAACAAGTGAGAGAGTCTATGCCTCCGGACATGAGAAAATTTCTTATGGAACAAGGTGCAGAGAGATTGGGGGAGATTTTAACAGTTGCTGAGAGATATCAGGCAGCTCAGAAAGAAATAGCAGGAATTAAGAGGAAGCAAGGAGAAAGTAGTAGGCCACCCCAAACCAGAATGAGTTTGATAATAGGGACCAACAACACAGATACAAACAATGTTATGACAAACCTAAATTTGACCATAGAGACAGGAACCCTCAGGTACAAGATTTAGAACCCTACAGAAATTTGCAAAATGAACAACCACAATACTTTGGACTGTGGAAAGAAAATCCCTCTATATTACGCTGCATATATGATAACAGGGGACAAGGGATGAAAGGAACTGACAGCCAGTCAGATAGATCTCCATTATCCCCCCACCTGTGAAGAAGTAACATGTAACGGCACTAAAATATTGTGCCTGTATGATTCAGGATTGGAATTTGACTCAGTCGTGAGTGTATCCTTAGTGCACCCTGATCAATATACCACAGAAAAAGTGGAGATACAAGGGGCATTAAAAGGAACAGCCACCATGACACTTCCCATAGCAAGAATCAATGTTAGGACTCGCTACGTGAATGAGTGATAAGTGCAGCAGTAAGTGATGATCCTATGTACCCGCTGGTAATAGGAAGTAAATATGTCTTCTTGGGTGAACCTATAAAACCTGTGATCATGGCAACACTCCAGACCAGGTCTAGCCCTAAGAAGGAGGAGGACAGTCCAATTAATATTCATCCGAGAAAGATGAAAAAAGCACAAGCTAAAGATAGCACATTAAAACCTTGCTTTGGCAAATTGCCAAAAAGTCATAACCCCGCAAAGAAAGGACAGTTTTATTTGAATGATTGATTGCTTTAAAGGAAAGCTGGAGCAGGACCCAATGGGCATGGACAGTTAGTACTGCCATCTGTTTACAGGGACAAGGTTATGATTTGAGCACATGTTGTATCAGTCGGTGGACATAGGAAAAACGTTACCACCTGTCAACGGATCTCAGTGCATTATTATTCGCGAGGCATTGCTGAAGACATAACTCGGTATGTGACGGCCTGTGCACAATGTAGCAAGGTAAACCCCACACGTTGGGGAAAACCAATAGGACCTAGGAAAGCCTTGGGGCGGACGTAGGCCTGAAAATAAAAATCCAAAGGTAGACATAGTGGAGAGGACAGCACCATCTCACAAAAGGTCTTCCATGAAACCAGTTACCATGGCAACTCTCCGTATTGAACAGAGAGGGTAGACAACACATCCCATACTGACAACATTGTGTTCGGAACACCAGGTACTGGATACAAATAGAAGTGTGGTTAGTCAGCCACCTTTGATAACGAAACTGAGGGGAATCCCCAGGAAAATTGGTAGTAGAAGATTGGACTGTGCGAACCATTTGACTGATGCACAGCCAGCTTCACTGTACGGTTATTTACATTAGCATTAGAACGGGCACCGGCGATGCTGTTAGTTGGCCGGCCCATACACGGTCCATGGAAAGTATTGATACGGACATGGATTGAAATTATAGCAATGCTAAAGGGAGAATAGATTTTTTGGTGCAGAAAAATTTCATTTCCCCATACGAATCATATCATCGCGCCAGTGTGGTTTAGCTGAGGAAACCCTCTGGTGAACATAGACTCTGCATGAATTACAGGAAATTTAAGGATATAACAGAGTCACAGGTGGATCTAAGTAAAGGGTATTACCAGATTCCCGTAAAGCCTGAGATTAGACCATTGCTGGCCTTTAACACTTCGGAGGGGCACTATGAATTCAATATGTTGCCTTTTGGTTTGAAGAATGCTCAGAGTGTTTTTCCAGGATGATGAGGAAATTATTGGATCCTTTACAAAACCCAGCTATCACCAATTTCATGGATGATATCCTCCTAGCAACAGGAACTTTGAGGAACATCTATCGTCTCTGGACATGTTATTGGACAGACTTGGAGAGGCGAAAAGGTAATAGTAGTCGATAATCAGCAATTAGACAGGCAGCAGTACCTGTGTTGTTTATTAACACAACATGTGGTGGTTAGGACTGATGCTTACAGTGTAGGGTTAGGGGCCGCATTATTGCAAAGATCGCAATCACAGCCCGGAGAATTGAACCCTGTTGCTTATGCCAGCCGCAAAATTAAATAGAGCTGTTGAGAGAGAATGTTTGGAGTTGGTCTGGGCCATGGAGAAATTCCCGATCTATCTTTATGGTAGACATTTCGTGGTCCAGAGTGATCACCAGCCACTGGTTTTTCTTGCCCAGGCTAGACATGGTAACGCAAGATTGTTAAGGTGGTCTCTTTTGATCCAACCTTACTCGTTTACCATTGAGTATATCCCTGGATCTCAGAATGTTGGGGCAGATTTCTTGAGTAGGCACCCACATGAAGGAAACCAGGAGAGTAGGAAGGAAGAATAATCCGCCTATTGGGTGAATGCCTTGTTTGTGAATCCAGACAGGAAGCTCCACCAGATGGTTTACGCTTTTGAATTGGGGGCTCTTGTCGTGAAGTCGTAGGGGTGCCATGGTGGAAGCATCAGCAGACATGGTCCTCCACTACTCTCTATCCTCAGCAACCTTCCTCTTCTCCGTTTACCTTCGACTGTTCCTTGGAGGATCGTTTTCGAAAGGGAGTCATGACGAGTTACATGCCCAAACCAGGCAAGCTTTCGACGTTTCACTACTGACAAAAGTGGTTCTTGGTGGCCTGTATATGTATTTATTTTCTCTCTGACATAGACATTTGTTTTGTGCTCTTTATAGCAAATGCGCAAAATTCTTCTAAATCATTTATACTCGAAAGCCTGAATCGCTGAAGTATTACATACTTATTTAATTATATTCTAATTATATAGAAAAATGTGATTTTAAAGAAATCTATTATTCTCATACTAATTTTCTTATAACTTCCACACTTATGTATTAATTGACATAGGAATTGGCACATATATTGCCCATAATGTTTAAAACGTTTTTTATGATGGATTTTAAGTATCTGATCAAACTTTTGATTTATTGCAAAAAGTAATGTAAAATTTAGCAAAAGTTGTTACTATTTTTAGACACTATTTTCAAACCTACAACTTTTTTAAAATTAAAGTTATCAAAAATCCATCATATGAAAAGTTTTAAAATGTAATGATAAACGTTGTGTTTAAGTTTGGTATTCATAGCTTAATAAATAAAAAAGCTTTAGCAAACTGAAATAGAACAAAGAATCAAATATTGTTCAGCTCTAAAACGGCAGAAAACTGCACTAAGAAAAAGAAAGAAATTAGGCACAAATCTCAACAGAAAGCCAGATAGGAAGCTGCAGAGGAAGCTGGCTATGCTGCCAGTATGTTCTGAATGATAAGTAAGCAATTATTTAGAGGCAAAATTACATACTTATTTAATTGTAGTCTATGTATGGAGAAAAATGCGATTTTCTCAAAATCTATTTTTCTCATCCTAATTTCCATATAACTTCCACACTTATGTATTAATTGACATAAGAATTGGCACGTATGTTGCCCATAATCTGTTAAAACATTTTTTATGATGGATTTTGAGTATCTGATCAAACTTTTGATTTATTGCAAAACGTAATGTAAAGTTTAGCAAAATTTGTTACTATTTTTAGACATTATATTCAAAGTCCTACAACTTTTTTTGTATTAAAGGTATCAAAAATCCATCACATGAAAAGTTTTAAAGTGTAATGATAAACGTTGTGTTCAAATTTGGTACTCATAGCTTAATAAATAAAAAAGCCATAGCAAATTGAAATAGAACAACAGAATCCAATATGGCCGCCGTTTCTATGGCAACCAGTGGTGCAATGCCATCAAACTCTTCACTTTGTGTATCTAGTATTGATATAGGTTAAGTCTGTGCATTTTCATTGAAATCCAGCAATTAATAACGAACATAGCATTTCAGTGTAGCTCCTCCCCTTAAATGCTCGTGGAAACGTTGAAATAACTGAAACAGAATTGTCGTTCAATGAGTGTACAAGATTTCATGACATGTGAATGCAGATGTCTTTTGAATGAGATGTAATTATCAGTTTTGACAGACTTGGGTAGGAAATTCCATGCTAAAGCCCCTGCATAACTAAAACAACTTCGGAAGAGGTCAGTTCGAGGTTTTGCAAGGTCCAAAAGTAGATCGCCTTGTATAAAATATGAGCAGTATTTATAGCGAAAGAACATTTGCAAGTATGAAGGCGTTCTGTCGTATAAAATTTGATGTACAAATAGGAGATCTTGGAAGAAGAAGAATTTTTTAAGAGGAAGAACATTCAGCTATACAATCAAATCTAAAATGGCCAATAGCTGACGTTACAAGAGACAGGAAATATGGCGGCTTGTGATATGAAATCATGTGTTGAACAGACCGGATCTCACATTAATGAGCCACATTAATATTGTAATACAACTGAATATGAGATCCGGTCTGTTCAACACATGATTTCATATCACAAGCCGCAATATTTCCTGTCTCTTGTAACGTCAGCTATTGGCCAATTTAGATTTGATTGTATTTTCTTTCTGGGAATATAAAATAAACAGTTAAATTGATTTATCGAATGACAGTTATCGTTCCTTATGTTTACATTTGTTTCGTGTGGATACACGAGAGGATATTGTGGATACACGAGAGGATATTGTGGATACACGAGAGGATATAAAAACTTAAAAACAAGAAGTGACTATTCAATCGCCCTGTAAGTTGTGTGCATTTGTACATACAGTTTGTCAGCAACAAGACACAGGAAACACTGGAGGTCCATCATAGTCAACTTTCGATGTCGAAAAGTCATTTGCTCTAATCCAGCGTTTTATCAAACTGAGTTCTGCGGAATACTGCTGTGACGCGAGGTTTTGATAGGTGTTCCGCAAAGAAAAAAAATGTAGAACCGGTTGTTAACAACTGTTTATCAAATATTATTTTTAAAATGGATACGAAATCCATTTGCAATTGCAGCCAAACCAGCATGCTTATCAGCTCATGATTATACGAGTTTGATTGGTTTAATTTCAGACTCCTGCACTCCTGCAAAACGGTAAATTGGGGGAATGGAAAAGAAGAATTGGAAATTAATCATCTGATATATGATCATGGCGGGGATGATGATGCCATGGTGTATACAGATGGGTCTGTGATCTGTGGTGAGAAATCTGGTTGGGGCTTCTCTGCTCGGGTGCAGGGCAGAATCGTCGCCGAACATAGCTTTGCTTACAAGATAACAACTTCCAGCATGAGAATGGAGGTCGAGGCTGTTACTGCAGCCTTAAGGTGGCTGACTGAAACTTCATTAACAAAGGCCATCATTGTGTCAGACTCTCAGTTCATGCTTCGGAAGGTTCAAAGTGGTTGGTTGCGGCATGAATGGAAAACATTCATAGAAGCTTCCAGTCTACAAGAGCTGGTGTGGGTATACTGTCATGGTCATGCTGGGGTATGTGGCAATGAAAGAGCTGACAGACTAGCATAAAGAGCACCCATAGTGGGGACACTAGATATGGATAAGGGAGATATACTGAGAACAATTAATGATCGCCTGTTAGAGAATGACACTGCAATAGATGAATCATCAAGGTTAAGACTGTTGAAATTTGGCATCAAACGTAAGGCTAGCAGAGATGGACGTATGAGAGGATGCATGTTAAGTCATATTCGAAGTTAGAGTTAGGTGTTAAGGATTTTGGTGTACGGGGCTGATTTTTGTTAGTAAGTAGGTTAAAGTCATGAGATACATGACATGTATATACATGTGTGTGGGTAGAGAAAGGTGTAACTCTGTTTAGAGTGTATTTTTATTGAAGTATGCAAGCTTGGAATGTTACATTTAAAAGTTCACTGTTAGAAGCACGTAGAGTATGGTTGAAGAATACTCAGGGGCGTTCATGTGTGAATTGAGGTTTACAGGACATGAGAAAAGCGTGCGAGAAGTGAATGGAGTTAGCATACTTGTCAGAGAAGAATACTGAGTTGTTAAAGGGGAGTCTGTGGCCATCCGTCGTGGGAGACGGTCAGTGTTTCTAGAGTATGTGAATAGTGTATGTGATTTTCATTATAATATATTGGATGTGACGCGATGATGTACCGCGTAAGGTGTATTTACAAGGGCTTTATATATTATTATTTATAAGCGCGTTGTGGGTTTCCCGCGCTGTAAAGTTCAGGAGGACCTTGGATGCCTGGTGATTAGACCAGAGGTATAGATATATGTGCGAGGAGTGAATGCCGCACTTTGGATTAAAAAGACACGTCGTTTTCCCGTGTCAATAGGAGGTCTATGGTAGGACCATTATATGCTATTATTTGAATGCGCGTTGTTGGCTTTCCCGCGCCAATAGGAGGTCTACGTAAGCGCATTGTGATTTTCCTGTGCTGTTAAGTTCTGGAGGAACTTGGATGCCTGGTGATTAGACCAGAGATAGAGATATATGTGCGAGGAGTGAATGCCGCACTTACATTGAAAGTAGGACCACAGAGATATATGTGCGAGGGGTGAATGCCGCACTTACATTGTATACAGACCATATAGAGATTTATGTGCGAGGAGTGAATGCCGCACTTACACTGATTATAGATCAGAGATAGAGATTTATGTGCGAGGGGTGAATGCCGCACTTACATTGAATGCAGTTGTTACCAGTATGTAAGGATGACTGTACTACATATTCTAATCATGCAAGTATTTGTACTATTGTTGCTGATGTCCAGGACTGTGCTGTTGAGATTATATGTAATGGAACTGTGACTAAGACTTTCTGATTCAATTTATATCATTGTGTGCCCGTCCTGTCTTAAAAACCATCGACTTCTACAGTGGTGGCCAGTATGGTACTTCTGTGTACTTATATCAATGCATCCGTAGTGTTTACAACCAGCGAGCTACAGGAACAGTTAGCATTCACACTCTTCGGCATGTACTGATGGAGACTGAGCACCTTTGGGTTTGCCCGGAGTCCAATGATGTCAATTCTGTATAACAATTTGAGACTCATGAATAAAATAAAGATTTAATGAGCTTTCCCTAACTGTCACAGATGGAAATAGTGCCGCAGTAATCATCCACTTTTGCCCCTCCCCATCTAGTTTATATTTTTTCTACATGAACGAAGGATTCACCAGTGCAATTAACACGTGAGCCTTCTGGCAATTAAGCCCTATGTGAAACAGAGAGCGAAGCGCGGAGCATGGCGTAATAGATTCTTTGATCAGGGGAACACCCGAGATATTCAGTCTGAGACGGACATTACATCATAAAACTTTCAGGGAAGTAATTACGTAGCTGATATTCGGCAGAGGCGGAAGAGGTGGTAAAATTACCTTTGATTTAAGAATCGAACGGCAAATTGGCTCGGGTCTGGCAGTAGGTGTGACTTTCGCGTTAGAGAACGATTGAACGGAATTTTTCAATATATACCATGTCTCTCCGATAGCCATGATCAGTTGCCCAGCAATCTATCGGAATTCACTAGCTCGTTATCTTAAGATTTCTCGTACAGAGTAAAAACTAATAGATTCCGTGGAGTGTTTCATTTTTCTGATTGCGGTAATTTATATACTAGCTTTAAAGTGATTTAGTGTATTTAAAGTTTTCATTATATTTCACTGAGATTTTCTGTGCTAATTAAATAACTTATAGCTAAATTTTCCAGCCGTAAAGTAAATTTAATTACTCGCTATTTTCTCAGTAAGAGACGTTTTAAATTAACTAGTACATACATTAAATAACTGTCTACTGGCGGCATATATTATTTACTTTTATCCATTTTATGTAATTTTATAAATGACTAGTGTCATATCACGCGTTAAAAGAACGATAGGATAAGATAGACACGTGTGTATTAAATCCGTGTAGAGTGTGTTTCATTTTTAACAGAGTGGTGTAGAGGTCCTATTTTGCGTGTTAGATATGATATTGATAATTTGGTTAAATGTTTATATTTTCTTTTCCTAAAATATAGGCTGATCAAACCTGAGTACTAGCGGCTTAATTTCTTATGGCCATATGAACTTATGATCATACGAACTTATAATATTATAAGCATCCAAGAATATTTAATATTGATGAGCTTCTTGCTGCGACCTGTGCGGTCCAATTTTCCTCATTTCCATGAGAGAAAGCAGAATAGAAACATTATATAATATTTAACTGGACCAGAACTATTACCAGATTTATTTATATCAATCTCATCAGCCAGCTGCGGCGAACTATAGTGTCAGCAACATTTGTGTAACTTAACCTAGCGTTTCAACCCCCTGAGGCTAAACAACCTAGGAACTGTATATGTTCTATTCATCTTACATAGGCGATCACCACGCAGGAACCATACTCCAACCAACTGAAGGCATAGACAACTTATTGTATCCAGGACAAATTAAAACACCGACTCTAGCGACTCCTGTGAAATTTGCAGTCAGCAACTACGGAGAGTCTGGGGCTAGATTTGGCAAAACTAAAATTTGACACTTAATAGTATCATTACTTATTAGTGTATTTCCTTGGAATGCCTGCGACAAATACTGGGGTAAGCATAGTCTGAAAGTGGCCACTGCGTGTATGTGATTTGAATGAACAGAGAAAGAAACGTATGTCTTTTGTTAACATCATATACTTATATGGTTTCTTCTTTTCTTTTTTTTTTTTAATCTCAATAATCTGATTAGTCACGGGATAGATTACATTAGGAACCTATTCTTTTCCCATCCTGACTATTTCATCACTTATTGTTACCTTTTGATCTTTTGGATAAATTAACCTCTGTTGGGATCGTCCTTTCTTTTTCCTTTACCAGAGGGGAGAACCTATTTGATTAATTTCCATTTTGTCTGTAAACCATGATCTCTTGATGCATATGATTTATGTTGTGATTTTCTATTTGATAATAAACTTTATTAAACCTTTAGTTATCGTGTCGGTCAACCCCTTATTCATTATATGTTATCCATAGTTTGTTTTCACGTTCGTGCGTATTTGTCACAGAATTGTGTGCATGTGAGTGCAGTGTAACTTGTATTTTCGTACAAGGAGATAAAGTGCGTCTGATTTAAATATCGTCGTCCAGATAGGCTGGATTAGATAAATTATTCTATCCAGAGACTGTCCTTTCTCTTACACGATCATCCTCGTGATAAAAACTATATCTTACCCCTTACTTTCACATTGTCATCACTATCACCTCTGCTCAGACAGGGCTATAAACATCTATACCTATCTGATAATTCATCCACGACACTAAATTATTTTTGGAGCAATGTTTTGCAAGAATGCCCCAACATTGAAAAACGGGAAATTCGAGAGCTTCTTCCATTCGCCACTACATCCTTATGTGAAACAGAATTTTCTTGCTATGCAGCTATGAAGACAACCGACTTGAGGCTGCTCCAGACAGAAGAATTCAATTTTCAAACATTATGTCACATATTAAGCGAATACGTGATTGTAAAAAAAAAAAAGAAGCATTTTTCTCATTGATGTAAAATGTACAGTTATTTCTGGATGTACTTTACTTTTATTAGCTATAAAAAATAAACATGATTAAACTAATGATGGTTCTAATTATTATTATTTTAGCTGTATTAATTATTTTATTTATTTACACAACTTAAACTTAATTTTAATTAATCGTAAATATAACATAAACTTGTAAAATATTACCTTAAACCCAAATCTTAGGAACACTGTTCCGTCAGTTCATTTCAAATGAATAAATGTCTGTGAACAAAACGCTGCTCTAATCTGATCTTTGTGACGTGCTCAAAGCGAAGTCAAGAAAGTCGGTGGAAAATTGATTAGCACAGGAACAAGTTTGCTAATGAAGAGAGTTGAGGGAATGTCAAATCAGACTGGCCTGGGGCAACAATAAAATTTCAAATTGTGGGCCAGCAAATAAATCCAAAAGTTTCTTTGCAATGTTCATTAATAGAAAAAAATGGTATGAATAACGCCATGTCCGGCCCCGGCCGCTGCTATTCACATGATTTTTCTGCGTCGTTCTGGGCGAGTCTATGCATGCTGTGTTATTGCAAGTTGTTAGCTTGTGTATACTTTATATATATATATGGCCCACAATATCTGTACTATGTTCGAACTTGTGTGCATTTGTACATGCGTGTCCAGAGGTTTATTGCATCATCTAAGAAGACAAAGTAAAAAAAAAATGGGTTCCTGCTTCCTCAAGCAAATCGTAAGAGGCGACTAATGTTAGGATGTGCATGGTGCCGGCAACATCACCGTACTCAAGAAATTGCAACATAATGCACTACTGCCAGACCACTTGAAGTGCTTTGCCTTTTCTTTACACTACTCCATGAGCGAAACATAAGAAACAAAAATATAATTATGTGAGTGAATGTATGTAAACACATACTTAAATGCGTGTGTGTGCTTGTGTGTGCGCGCGTGCCTGTATGTGCGTATATGTGCATATTTGTGTGTTTGTATGCTTGTGCGTTGCTATGTGTTTATGCACACATATGCATAATTATAATTTCCCTGTTCATTTGTTAACGAGCACGGAACCACCATCACCATCACAGCTGATCCTCTTACATGAAGTCTGCACTAAAGCACCCATGTTCTCTTGCTGTATGGTTTATGTAGCAACTTATTTCACACCAACACATTTTCTAGCCCCATGAACAATCCCATATTAGGAGTTGTCTGAGAGTTTATTCAGGCCTGATTCTTTGTCTCATCACATACCCTCCCCCCTCCCGGGAACTACACGTGTCACATATGCATATATCTGAGCTAAAATAAAAATGGAGTAAAAGATAATGGTCATCCGTGGGGACCAGTGATCGATGTAACAATCACATGGTAACAATCACATGGTAACAATCACATGGTAACAATCATATGGTAACAATCATATATTAACTGTCATTAATGTGCTATTCATCATTCCAGCTATTGTCGATAACGCTACTTTCCAGACAGATGTGTAAGTTATGAAAACTGAAACCAAATATCATTAGCATGTATTGTTTCCCAGATCACAATTGTCCGTCTGCCCTATTCTGTCGATAGTCATCCGTTCCAACCTCTAGTTTCCTTTTTTGTTTCTGTTCTTCCAGCTAGCTACCAATGATCACTTTCCTTATTAATTTCTGTTCTTCCTGCTAGTTACCAATGATCACTTTACTCCCAGCGCTGGCTTCTTCGTATTCGAAGTGGCTGTCTTGGTAGTGGTATCGATCAGCTAGTTAGTGAGACCATTGTAAGGCAGTACATGACGTCAGCGTCGCACTATAATCGCTAGCACGATTTTTATACGGCACGCGCCGAAAACTGTGTAATTGTGTGCATTTATGCGTGTGTGTGTACCTCGCGTGTGCGTGTGTGTGAGTATTTTTATTTTATTTACCGGAGCTACTTAGGAAGAAAGAAGAAAACAATATAACAACTGCTTCCTCATGCAATCGTAAAGGGCGACTAATATTAGGATGTGCACGGGACAGGCAACCTCATCTTTTTTTTAAAAAAAAGTTAGAGAAGCCATAATAGCTAGAGCACTTGTATTGTTTGGGCATGGGTTTTTTGTGTGTGTGGGAACCCGTTTAAAAAAATTATTTTGAGATACCATAATCGCTAGAGCATTCGGATCCAGCAGTAAATGGGTAACTATTTCTGCTCTTGAGTAAGAGAAGACAAAGGCAGCGAGGATGGGAACTGGTCACCCCCATCTCATAAGGCTGGACTTAGTGTAGTGAAGTCTCTTACCACTTCACTCCCCTACGGCTGTATCTGCTATAATAATCATCATTTTCTTGTTCGCTCCCTATGGAGCATCAACCCTCTACTGCAGCAGGCCCCCCTTGCAGGAAGCCTGCACAAAGCATTCGCATGCTTTTGTAACTGGTTTCTGTTGCAATTAGTTTTATACTAGCAATAACCTGTCAAACTTGACGGGTTTTTAATTATAGTGTGCTGTTTCCGTTCCCGGGTGAGCAGATAGAAGTACATTCTTAGAGTGTTTTTGGTTTCTTTCCATTTTACAGTGTAATCGAACTATTCATGAACACCGTCATTTGAACGCTTTTCTTTGTTGATTGTAACTATTTTCAGGAGAGTATATATAATGGAGACAATACATTGCTTCTTCTTCTATAGTCTCGCCTGCTCGCTGCGATTGACGCCACCGTCTTTTCTCTTTAGTAGCTGCAGATTGGGCAGCCATCTTATCATCTTGATCATTATGTGTCAAACCGTTCAAATACAATTCACTTTGGTATGTTATTGGCTCATGCACACCAATTTTTACGCACTTTTTCTTTGTCCAGCTCTACTAATTTCGTGAAAGAATAAAACAAAATAAAATAAACAAGACCATAGTTTTTTTTTTTACATAACACCCACTCCGCGCAAGTTGCACACTGTGCGTTGCGCACTTTTTTTTCTTGCGCGAGTTACTATTTTGAGTGTGACCGACCGACGTAACATACATCGGTAATTATGTTAGTGTATGTATTTGTATATATATAAATCTCATCATCGATCTATCTATCTTCTATACATAAATACACACACACACACACACATATATATATATATATATATATATATATATATATATATGTGTGTGTGTGTGTGTGTGTATTTATGTATAGAAGATAGATAGATCGATGATGAGGTTTCAAGGCCCCCCCCCCTTTTCCCTTTTTTCCAGCACTTCACATTAGTTGCCTTGTATGACATGTGGGGTTACCTATATCTTACAAGTGGGGGTCTACAACATTTTTGTGTGTCTGTGACGTACGTCTAAGTATGACAAATGAATTTCCCTGACTCGATGGATGATAACAGAATATTGGCCTCTCATAACTTTAGAACCCCTGATCATCTGTTGTAACTTTTACCGGCATGCAGCATTTCCACGAGAACTAGCGGGAAACTTACACTGCTGGATATCATTAATATGTAGCCTGCTATCTTATGAGTGAACGTTTGAGATCGCTTTCTTGCCTTTGATGGGACTAGGAGGGTTAAATCCCGCCACCACAACCATTCTGAGAGAACGATTTATAGCAATCTTTTCCTTAACGCCGGCCCAAAAAGAGGATGGCCCACAGACTCACTCCCTGTTTCTAGAGCAAGAAAACAGCAGATCATTTTTCTTACCTGGCTGTATCGCCCCCACCCGCTGGTGGGAGTTGCCAAAGCTCTCAGAAACAGCGGTACCATCAAAGACAGACAGATACTCAGAATTCAACCGCAGCGAATTTATTACACAAACGATCTAAAGAATCAGGGGACTTTCAGCTCACAGAGTTAGCTTCTCGTGGGAAATTTTCGCACTCTTATGCGAGCAGGCCTGAGACGGAAGAAAATCGGTAGACCGGGGAAAACGAAGGAATCGCGAGCGGTTAAAACACATCGGCGAGGTACCCCGGATTTTTGCTCTTTTTAGAGTACCGAAGATCTTATCAAGCAAAAAGGTGCGAAAATTTAACACGCCTATTAAGACAATTGATACATTCGAGAAGTATAAATAGAGAACTCCGAGAAACTGCATTTTTATCGTTCGCTCTGACCAAACCCTAGTTGCACTAGCATAGTCGGATTCCTGCTGAGAGTTCATCCTACATTTACGTGAATATTGGAGTGTATTGGGTTTCTAGAGTGCAGACGGTAAATTATACATTAGCTTCGATTTGGTGATCAGTGGTCCGGAGTTATTTCGAATTGATTTCAAATGGATTGTGGTGTAAATTCTAACGTATTAAATAAACCCCATTTTCAAAGTTCTAGTGCAAACTAATGTTACAGCTAAAAGTATTTCCTAATACAATTGACGCGTAAAATTAATATTTTGCAGACGTATTTGCGAAGAGAATTATAACTTTAATACAGTGTTTAGTTCTGTTATAGATAGATGTGTCTCTTTAATTGTTTTAACTCACAGAAGTTTTCCTGATTTTGTTAATTGACGAACGCTAAATTAATACAGTAAATAGGCTAACTGTAATTTATCGCGTCAGATTATAATATGTATTTTTTTTTTATAATGCATTTCTTGTTTTGATTTATCTTTCATTCAGAACGATTCATTCAAACCTGCATCCCAGCAATTATTTAAATTATATACAGAGTACTTGCCAAACTCAATTCGATAACTCCAGTGTAACATAATGAAACTTTTTAAAGCTAAACTTGTGGCGACCTGTAATGGGTAGTACCCGCTCCTCTGAACGTAACTGAGAAAAAAGCCATTCAGAGAAACACTTTAAAAACTACTAGTTCATATAGAGTCCTTAAAGAAAACTGGAAGCAGAACATATTATTATTCACTGCCCCTATTTGTGAAGAAAAAAGCATCGATCTACCTGAACACTGTCTGTCACGTAATATTCAGATGGATTTTTAACCCCCCCCCCCCCCCCCCCCCCGAAGAAGAACTTACCTCAGTGTTTTTCTTGACTTGTGACATTACGGAAAAAGGAAGTTATCTCCACCACTCTGTGCCAATTTTAGGAACCACACCATACCTCACGCCTAGCCAAGTGCCTGTGACATTCTTTTGGAACTTTATCTAATAAACAACCAGGACCGTTAAACTTCAACGTCCAGCGATTTCGGGACACCTTGTTAACATCGACAAACCACAATTCTGGGGCTGTAAACGGATGAAATACTTTTACCTAAGCAAAGGTTTAGTGCTGTTTTTTTTTTGTATGTATTTCCTATGAAGTGCCAGAATTCACCTTTCGGTAAGTCTGCGTGTGTGTTTGTGGGGATGGCCAGCCTTAGTGTGTTTTTTTGAATGAAAGGCGATTTATCTTTTCTTTACCTTTTTAATTAGTTCGACCTTGTACCTAAAGGTGCATTATTATTACCTTGTACGGGATCTCTCCTAGCGGGATTGGGTAATTGTGTTCATTCCCCCTCCCGTAAAATTTGTTGATTTAAAGGGGGACAATTGAGAACCCTTGCTTTTCCTCTACCCCCCCCCTTTTTTCTGTAACCCCCTGCCTCAGAGTAATAAATTTACCAGTGGGTTAAATTGCCTATCTCTGATCCCCCCCCCCCCCCCTTTCTTGTCTTTGGGACCGGGTTTTGTCTGTTAGAAAAAATAAACGGGAAACGGTGGATAAGATATTTCTCCTCAAAAACCCCGCTTCCCTTGTTATATTTGTATTCTGTAACCTTTGATTTTTGACTGTAAATGTACAATTATGTGTGAGTCCTTTATGATAATAAAGGTATTAATCATTAATTGTGTTGGTTGTCGGTTGGCCTAAAACTCCAAACATTTCCATCTGTGTAGGCTGTATTCATGTACGTTGAGCGACAGAATCACCAAATCGGTGAGTGCGCCTGAGCGACTGGAACTGACAAACAATTGTTTGTGCGGAAGAAAGATAGGAGTAGTCTGTGAGAAAACAGATATTGTCGTAATAAGAGACTGTCCTTGCTCCTTCCCAGCGCTTGTGAATCTACTACCTCATTCTCCCAAATCCTTATTCTCACAGAGCCTTCAATATCACTTTACACTCTAAAGGGACCAATATTCATCAGCACCCTCTCAGATAAAAATTACGACAATATATGGTTAGCTCGTTCGAGATTCTGAACTTAGTTAAAATAGAGTGTGGTTGATTGTCTTTGTGAAGTAGGGTATAATCTTTAAAAGTTATTACTTCCCCTAGACAAGCCGTTCAGTATTTTGGGCCAACCACACAATAATTAAGACAGGTTTGTTTTTCCACAGAACAGGCAGTTAGTGATAATAACAGATTGTCACAATTTGTATTCTCTGGCAGAGGGGTATTGAAAAATTTTGGTTATATAATTGCTGGGACTATGCGTGATTGTTTTTACAATCACTAAAGGTTATTGAAGCGTTGAGTTTTGAGCTAAGCTAAAGACGGATTGTTCTGTTTTTTTAAAATTAAGTTAAATACGTATCATCTAAAAAATTGTCATCAGGGACGGAGTTTTGTTGTTAGTGAATTAACATTTTCTGGAAATTTTTTTTTTTTTTTTCCTTTTAAATTGTTTAATATAAATTTTTCTCTACATGTTAGTAAGAGTAGATTTCTTTTTAGTGTAACTTACCATTTAATTGGCATAGTTGCTTGCGTTACGAGTCTTAAGTGACAATAATAGCGGCGATAAGTTAACACACGAGGAGTCATTCAGTAATTTTTTACTTTGTTTTTCTCGTAGCGGCTTTGAGTTTTTCTTCCTTCTTGTTCCATCTTACTATTCTCTAGTCTTAGAAGCATCCAGTTCTTTGACAATGGGCTGAGAGAAAAAATTAGGATAAGATCCATTTTGAGACAGGAAGCGCAAGACTCAGGATTAGACACAGAAGCCGCGAATCTGTTTATCACCCAGAAACTGCAAATATATGACGCGGAGCAACAAAGAGCCAGAAGCAGATAGATAGGAAGAGAAACAAAAGGCAGAAGCTGAGAGGAAGGAAGAAAAGATGAGAGAGAAGGAGAGGAGCCAAGAAGCTAGGAAGAAAGAAGCGGACGTGATCGTCAATTGGAACAGAAGAAATTGAGGCAGAAATGGAAGCCCGCAGAGAGAGAGAGAAAGAGAGAGGGAAAGACAACATGAATTAGCGCTCAAGGCTTTAGAGAGTCGGAGTGCCTCTACTTCAAATAATATGAGAAGCCGTCTTCGACCCAGTCTCAATCAATGGATATCACTCCAGCACTCAGTTGCCCAATTAACTGCGATGTCTTTTCCTTTAGAGTCTTTCCCGAGCCCTAACGAAAAAATTGACAGCTACCTAAAAAAAATTCGAAAGGCTCGCAAAACTGTATGGGTTAGAGAGTACCCGCTGGGCGCTCAAACTTTCAACGTCACTGAAAGGCAATGCTTATGACGTGTACACAAAGCTGGGACCGAATCAACATGATTACGACATGCTTTAGAAGGCCTTGCTAGAGCGGTTCGAAATGACCGCCCGAAAATTTCTGCAAATGTTCAGAAAACAGCCGAAAAGAGAGCACGGAAACATTCTCCACAATATCCTCTACTTCACGTCTCACTGGCTATATTGACAAAGTGCATTAAATTCTCTGACCTACCTCTTACATATGTGGGACTACTTGAACTTGTTCTTGTGGAACATATAAAGTCAACTTTGTCAAGCGAAACCCGTAGATTTTAGGCAGAACAGGCCATTCAGGCTTGAGGACATACTCAATAAGCCGAACCCTATACCAATGCAAAGCCGACCTTCCCACACTAAACGTAAACCCACAGATAGCCATCTCGTAAAACAAAATCTAGTGCAGTCATCCTATTCCTCTAATTCCTCGCGA
>JAMPIV010018090.1:0-177104 GCA_024509875.1 Oreohelix idahoensis | reverse complement strand
TGAGATGTGACGTCAAGTCTTTCCTTGCGTTTGAGATGTGAACTCAAGTCTTTTCTTCTTGTGTCTGAGATGTGATCTCAAGTCTTTCCTTGTGTCTGAGATGTGACCTGAAGTCTTTCCTTGTGTTTGTGATGTGACCTCAAGTCTTTCCTTGTGTCTGAGATGTGACCTCAAGTCTTTCCTTCCGTTTGAGATGTGGGATCATTCAAATTTGGCTCGTTCACTTGTTCTATCTATCTATCTATCTATCTATCTATCTATCTATCTATCTATCTATCTATCTATCTATCTATCTATCTATCTATCTATCTATCTATCTATCTATCTATCTATCTATCTTTCTGTTTGCCTGTCTGTCTGTCT
Source organism: Oreohelix idahoensis (assembly GCA_024509875.1). Classification (NCBI taxonomy): domain Eukaryota; kingdom Metazoa; phylum Mollusca; class Gastropoda; order Stylommatophora; family Oreohelicidae; genus Oreohelix; species Oreohelix idahoensis. Next base: position 176,741 of record JAMPIV010018090.1, on the reverse strand, counting down.
GTCTATCTATCTATCTATCTATCTATCTATCTATCTATCTATCTATCTATCTATCTATCTATCTATCTATCTATCTATCTATCTATCTATCTATCTATCTATCTATCTTTCTGTCTGTCTGTCTGTCTGTCTATCTATCTATCTATCTATCTATCTATCTATCTATCTATCTATCTATCTATCTATCTATCTATCTATCTATCTATCTATCTATCTATCTATCTATCCATCCATCCATCCATCCATCTATCTATCTATCTATCTATCTATCTATCTATCTATCTATCTATCTATCTATCTATCTTTCTGTTTGCCTGTCTGTCTGTCTGTCTGTCTATCTATCTATCTATCTATCTATCTATCTATCTATCTATCTATCTATCTATCTATCTATCTATCTATCTATCTATCTATCTATCTTTCTGTTTGCCTGTCTGTCTGTCTGTCTATCTATCTATCTATCTATCTATCTATCTATCTATCTATCTATCTATCTATCTATCTATCTATCTATCTATCTATCTATCTTTCTGTTTGCCTGTCTGTCTGTCTGTCTGTCTATCTATCTATCTATCTATCTATCTATCTATCTATCTATCTATCTATCTATCTATCTATCTATCTATCTATCCATCCATCTATCTATCTATCTATCTATCTATCTATCTATCTATCTATCTATCTATCTATCTATCTATCTATCTGTCTGTCTGTCTGTCTGTCTATCTATCTATCTATCTATCTATCTATCTATCTATCTATCTATCTATCTATCTATCTATCTATCTATCTATCTATCTATCTATCTGTCTGTCTGTCTGTCTGTCTGTCTGTCTGTCTATCTATCTATCTATCTATCTATCTATCTATCTATCTATCTATCTATCTGTCTGTCTGTCTGTCTGTCTGTCTGTCTGTCTATCTATCTATCTATCTATCTATCTATCTATCTATCTATCTATCTATCTATCTATCTATCTATCTATCTATCTATCTATCTATCTATCTGTCTGTCTGTCTGTCTGTCTGTCTGTCTGTCTATCTATCTATCTATCTATCTATCTATCTATCTATCTATCTATCTATCTATCTATCTATCTATCTATCTGTCTGTCTGTCTGTCTGTCTGTCTATCTATCTATCTATCTATCTATCTATCTATCTATCTATCTATCTATCTATCTATCTATCTATCTATCTTTCTGTTTGCCTGTCTGTCTGTCTGTCTGTCTATCTATCTATCTATCTATCTATCTATCTATCTATCTATCTATCTATCTATCTATCTATCTATCTATCTATCTATCTATCTGTCTGTCTGTCTGTCTGTCTGTCTATCTATCTATCTATCTATCTATCTATCTATCTATCTGTCTGTCTGTCTGTCTATCTGCCTCCTGATACTCCTTTTCGATTAGTGTCTGTCTCTCCTGTTTAACTTTTCTTACATGCATTCAGCATTCATCTCTTCAGAGCGCGCTCTCCCTATTATAAACACTGTTCTCACGTAATCATAAACAGGTCTATATCTGTAGCATACAATTAAACAGTAATGGCCCAGATTTCAGCGATGTGCCAGCTAGTTTGGTTATGGTTTGGTTTGGTTATGGTTTGGTTATGGTTTGATGTTGGTTTGGTTTGGTTTGGTTTGATGTTGGTTTGGTTTGATGTTGGTTTGGTTTGATGTTGGTTTGGTTTGGTTTGATGTTGGTTTGGTTTGGTGTTGGTTTGGTTTGATGTTGGTTTGGTTTGATGTTGGTTTGGTTTGATGTTGGTTTGGTTTGGTTTGATGTTGGTTTGGTTTGGTTTGATGTTGGTTTGGTTTGATGTTGGTTTGGTTTGGTTTGATGTTGGTTTGGTTTGATGTTGGTTTGGTTTGGTTTGATGTTGGTTTGGTTTGGTTTGATGTTGGTTTGGTTTGATGTTGGTTTGGTTTGGTTTGATGTTGGTTTGGTTTGATGTTGGTTTGGTTTGGTTTGATGTTGGTTTGGTTTGGTTTGATGTTGGTTTGGTTTGATGTTGGTTTGGTTTGGTTTGCGGTTGGTTTGGTTTGGTTTTGGTTTGGTTTGGTTTGGTTATGGTTTGGTTTGGTTTGATGTTGGTTTGGTTTGATGTTGGTTTGGTTTGGTTTGATGTTGGTTTGGTTTGATGTTGGTTTGGTTTGATGTTGGTTTGGTTTGATGTTGGTTTGGTTTGGTTTGATGTTGGTTTGGTTTGATGTTGGTTTGGTTTGGTTTGATGTTGGTTTGGTTTGATGTTGGTTTGGTTTGATGTTGGTTTGGTTTGGTTTGATGTTGGTTTGGTTTGATGTTGGTTTGGTTTGGTTTGATTTGGTTGGTTTGGTTGGTTTGGTTGGTTTGATTTGGTTGGTTTGGTTGGTTTGATTTGGTTGGTTTGGTTTGGTTGGTTTGATTTGGTTGGTTTGATTTGGTTTGATGTTGGTTTGGTTTGGTTGGTTTGGTTTGGTTTGATGTTGGTTTGGTTTGGTTTGATGTTGGTTTGGTTTGGTTTGTTTTAATAAATACTTTTGTGGCGGGTAGGTTTCTAATTTTTAAATTTTGCAATGCAGTGGGCGTATGGCCTACTCTTTATGATTTCCAACTGCCGTGGGATTTTTAACATGTGCAACTTGCACACGGGACCCCGTATTTTTTCTCCCTTATCCGAGAAGGCTAGGCATCCAATCTCACTACCCAGGAGACCAGGAAGAAGTATGACATCATTAGGAACCACTGATTCTAAAAACAAATCCCATAAATTATATTCCTTCTATTGGGAATGGAACCCGGAACCTTTAGAATTCGAGGCAGAATCAATACCTCTTAGCCACTCTGACCCCCATTAGCAAGCTAGTGTCTCCATCTACAAGAAGAGATCTGTTATCTTCAGGTTTGTTGAGCAGAATATGAATAAACAAAGAGAGATATATACTGAAGCACATTAAAAACGCACCACTATTATATATACTGATGCCGAGAAGCTGGAAAACAAAGTGTGGGAATGGATTTTCCCCGTGTTTGTCATGAGGTAGAGAGCGAATGGCTGCTGGAATGGAAAGTGCATGATTCAACCCACGGGTTTGTGTACAGACTACATGAAAACAACGAAAGTTACACGTGCAACACGATTCCCAACAGCTATGACCCTGAAAATGTGTACGCGTTGTGGCAGTATACTCGGTATAAAAAGGCCGTTGAGACCAAAACACCCAGTACATGTGCTTGAAATGCCACGACTATCTGAAAACGACCGCCAACGAGCCATTGGAAAGTTGGAGACCGGAATGAGCTCGCGGGCCATTGCCAGAAGGATGGATTGCCACCACAGCACTATTGTACGTCTCAATGAACGTTACGGAACCACTGGCAGTGCCCTGGATAGACTTCGGAGTGGCCAACCACGAGTTACTACCCCTGCGCAAGATCGTCATATTGTGCTGAGTCACCTAAGGAATCGTTCTCTCCCGGCAAGTCAAACAGCAAGAGCAATAGTGGGTAGACGTGGGCAAGTCTCTCGAATGACAGTCATACGACGACTCAGAGATACAGGCCTTACTGCAAGACGACCTTATGTTGGGCCAAACTTGACTCACAGACATCGTCAGCAGCGCCTGCAATGGGCAGAGCAACATGTCAGATGGACTAGACTGCAGTGGAATGCTGTCCTATTCACAGACGAGAGCAGATTCAACATATCCTTTTCTGATGGACGTATGCGGATTTGGTGACGGTGTGGAGAGCGCTTTGCAGATTGCTGTGTTCGTCAGCACAACCGATTTGGAGGTGGCAGTATTCACATTTGGGGAGGATTCAGTTTTCACCATTGCTTGCCTCTTCACGTCTTCCGTGGAAATATTAATGCTATGACATATCGAGATGAGGTTCTGGAGGCATTGGTTGCTCCTGCGTTCACAAATTATCCAGACTTGCAGCTTCTCTAGCAGGATAACGCACGTGCGCACACCGCATGCATTACGCAGCAATATCTACAGCAGCGGAACATTGTGATGATTGATTGGCCTGCCCTATCACTAGACATGTCCCCTATAGAACATCTGTGGGACGAGCTTGGACGCAGAGTCTACAGGCAAGGTTCTCCAGCTAATCTGCAACAGCTCGAAGCTGCTCTTATACGTGAAAGGGACTTGATTCCCCGGAATTTCCTTCAGAGACTTCTGCGTTCCATGCGGAGCCTCTGCCAAGCTTGTTTGCAAGCACACGGTGGACATATCAGATACTGAGGATAGTGTGAATGAATTTTTTTATTGGTTGCATTTTTGGTTTTCTCCCTTGCCTGCACAGAATGCAATGAATTTCATAACAATCAAATGTACAAATTAATGACCAGCATGGATTCATTGTAAAATGAATAAAGATTCCAAATATGTAAACTTGTAAACACGTATATTTACATTTCACACTCTGTTCCTGGATTATACAGGTGGTGCGTTTTTAATGTGCTTCAGTATATAGTATTCACTCAAACATTTTCGTATTTGTTTTCAGGTTAAATATCATCTGCAGATTTATCTGTTAGACATTACAGCTGCATGTGTACATAAAGGCAACTTCTGGCTATAACTATTTAGCTGTTAGACATTACAGCTGCATGTCTACATAAAGGCAACTTCTGGCTATAACTATTTAGCTGTTAGACATTACAGCTGCATGTCTACATAAAGGCAACTTCTGGCTATAACTATTTAGCTGTTAGACATTACAGCTGCATGTCTACATAAAGGCAACTTCTGGCTATAACTATTTAGCTGTTAGACATTACAGCTGCATGTCTACGTAAAGGCAACTTCTGGCTATAACTATTTAGCTGTTAGACATTACAGCTGCATGTCTACATAAAGGCAACTTCTGGCTATAACTATTTAGCTGTTAGACATTACAGCTGCATGTCTACATAAAGGCAACTTCTGGCTATAACTATTTAGCTGTTAGACATTACAGCTGCATGTCTACATAAAGGCAACTTCTGGCTATAACTATTTAGCTGTTAGACATTACAGCTGCATGTCTACATAAAGGCAACTTCTGGCTATAACTATTTAGCTGTTAGACATTACAGCTGCATGTCTACATAAAGGCAACTTCTGGCTATAACTATTTAGCTGTTAGACATTACAGCTGCATGTCTACATAAAGGCAACTTCTGGCTATAACTATTTAGCTGTTAGACATTACAGCTGCATGTTTACATAAAGGCAACTTCTGGCTATAACTATTTAGCTGTTTCTTTTGTGTCGACTAATTTCAAGTACCTCCCTGTAGCCCCCGAGGGGTACCTGATGAGACAAGAAAGAACGGGTTTACTGCATTCTCATGCATGTCGTATAAGGCCACTAATATACAGTTGTGCATGGGGTTGGCAAACGTATCATGTTAAAAGTGTTACGGAAATCATGGCTGCAAGAACGTGAAAATCTTTCTTACAGGCTTCCTGCGAGACTAGATGTAGTTGTGGCTTCATCTTTCTTACAGGCGCCCTGCGAGACTAGATATAGTTGTGGCTCCATGTTTCTTACAGGCTTCCTACGAGACTTGAAATAGTTGTGGCTTCATGTTTCTCACAGGCGTCCTGCGAGACTAGATAAAGTTGTGGCTTCATCTTTCTTACAGGCTTCCTGCGAGACTAGATATAGTTGTGGCTTCATGATTTTTACAGGCTTCCTGAGAGACTAGATATAGTTGTGGCTTCATGTTTTTTACAGGCTTCTTGCGAGACTAGCTGTTGTTCTCGCTTCATCTTTCTTAAAAGCTTCCTGCGAGACTAGATGTAGTTAAGGCTCCGTCTTTCTTACAAGCATCCTGCGAGACTAGATATAGTTGTGGCTTCATGTTTCTTACAGGCCTCATTTGAGACTAGATATATTTGTATTTCCATGTTTCTTACAGGCTTCCTGCGAGACTAGATAACGTTGTGGCTCCATGTCTCTTTCAGGCTTCCTGCGAGACTCGAATTAGTTATGGATCCATGTTTTTTACAGGCTTCCTGCGAGACTAGATATAGTTGTAGCTTCATGTTTCTTACAGGCTTCCTGCGAGACTAGATATAGTTGTGGCGTCATGAATTTTATAGGCTTCCTGCGAGACTAGATGTAGTTGTTGCTTCATGTTTCTTACTGGCTTCCAGCGAAACTTGCTGCGGTTGTGGCTTCATATTTTTTACAGGCTTCCAGCGAGACTAGATTTAGTTGTGGCTCTATCTTTCTTACATGCTTCTAGCAAGACTAGATGTAGTTGTGGCTTTATCATTCTTGCACGCTTCCAGCGAAACTAGATATAATTATGACTCCATGTTTCTTACAGGCTTCCTGCGAGACTAGATATAATTGTGGCTTCGTTTTTCTTACAGGCTTCCTGCGAGACTTGATATAGTTGTGGCTTCACGTTTCTTACATGCTTCCTGCGAGACTGAATATAATTGTGGCTCCGTCCTTTTTACAGCCTTCCTGCGAGACTAGATATAGTTGTGGCTTCATGTTTCTTACAGCGTTCCTGCGAGACTTGATATAGCTGTGGCTCCATGTTTCGTGATGAGTGCCAAGGAAAATGATAAATATTTAAAATGACAGTACCAAACAACATACAATAATATTTGTTTTATCATTTTTAGAATATTTTTTTAAAATCTGAAAATAATATTACAACGACTTAAAAACGCTGCTCTCATAAAGAGTTGTTGTGGATCCAGCTGATGATCCACAAGATGGTCACATGATGAAAAATAACTTCTGGGACTGAGAATATAGTAGCACAATTTGTGAGAATGTAATGTCGATGATAGATTGAGCGACGTCTAAAGTCACATGACCAGTATAAGATAATTCAGTTTGCCTTTTTGAATGCTTCTTAAGAAGAACTGAGCCCTCACAACAACTCATCTTGTAGGAGGCTTACGATGTAGCAATTAATATGTTCTGGCACGTGTTTTTTTTAAAGCAAATAGTTGTGTCTAATGAAGTTGCTGGTTCCGTGGACAACCTTCCTAAGTGACCAGTTCCTGGTTCCGTGGACAACCTGTCTAAGTCACCAGTTACTGGTTCCGTGGACAACCTTTCTAAGTCAACTTGTAACGCATGGTCCTATTCTCTTCTGTCCAAAAATGTGTCCCAAAGATCCACTACTGAGTACCCCTGTAAACAGTTTATGCTGTGTGGCTCCCTACCCAGAATGACCGGCTATTTGAGAGACTACTTCCATACAGCGGGTAGACACAACAGAAGTGAAGCAATCCACTAGACCATGATGATTCACAGTTGTTTAAGGATAACGTATTGAAACTTTAAATATAATTTTCCTCAAGGCAATACAGGCATCCTGTGACTGGTTATTATACCTTAAAGCGGCAAGGCGGCTTGAGTACCCTGAGTACTCCCAATGCACCCTAGTTCTCCAGGTTGGGGGTTTTAGCACAAGGATTTTAGCACAAGGCAGACACTATTGTCTGTATAAAGAAATCACGCTACGAAAACAGCAATAGATGAAAAAAGCTTTGATGTGGAACAGTCCTCCGGACTCTGAGGCTCGAATGACTGACAGCGATGAAAGCCGAAAGGAAACCATTGGTATAAAAACGGATGCCCTGATCGCAAAACACGAAACCAGAATTGGATTCTGGAACGTCAGAACTATGAATGATGCAAGAAAACTGAGGCAGATCACAACAGAAATGAGAAACTACAGATTACATAACCTGGGAATAAATGAGAGATTATGGTCCGGCACAAGGAGAATTGTTATTGTTGAATAGAATCGATATCACTGCACCCCGGGCAAACCTATAGGTGCTCAGTCTTCCTCAGTATGTGTCAAAGAGTGTGAATGCTATCTGTTCCTGTTGCTTGCTGATTATAAACACGACGAATTCATCCTCTCATACGTCCATCTCTGTTAGCTTGACGTTTTATGTCAAATTCCAACAGTCTTAACCGTGATATAAAAACAGCAACAGGAGAAACTGTACTTCACTATGGAAGAGAGGATGGACAGCACAATGAAGGGGTAGCCATTATCCTGAAGAAAGGAATAGAAAGGTCATTTCTGGAATGGAAACCCATCAACAACAAACTGTCACGGATTGCCTCCCCTGCTTTGCAGTAGTGGTCCAACAGTGACCAAAACTCAAGAGTATCTAATATTGGCTTCCAAGGTATCTACCTGCGCGCAAGATTACTCTTGGTAGAGATGTAGATAGAAGATTAATGACACTTCTACCTTAAGGGAGATTTCGCAAGATATTTGCAGAAGTCCCGAACAATGCTGCATTGGGCTGAACAATTGTTAACGCATTATATCTGGTCCGTCGCCTTTTGTGAAGGATTTAAGCAATGGTTTAGCCGGTTCAAGCCCCCAGGTGGTGTAATCCAACGTAATTCCTCTTTTAAGTAGTAGCTCTGTTTACAGATATATAAATGTCTAGGTATATATATATATATATATATATATATATATATATATATATATATATATATATATATATATATATATATATATATATATATATATATATATATATATATATATAATATTCTGGCTCATACGTTTGATTTCATACATATTAAAAAACTGAAGCGACTATGATTGTTTAGTTTTAAAACATGTAACAATTTTAATAATGAATTAGTCTTTAACAGTTTAAATAAATATGGAAATATTGGTGAAATGTAGATAAAAGTTTTCATCACGGAGACGTAGGTGAGGATTTATCAAAAGTCCTTTGCTTTCGCCTATTTTACAAGAAACTTAACTCTAGCTGAGTCCTACAGCTGTGGTTCATCAATTCTGAGATGACGAAAGCCTTCTCCACACTCTCTTTCACTGTAAGCGGTTAGGGTGGCTGCTTTTCTCTCACGTTAGCGGTGTTAGTACCACAAATTGTCTGATGGCTTGTAACCACGAACATTAGGAAACAGACAAACAAATGCCCTCTGCTAAGTACATTTGTTTGGAGCACTCTAACAGGCTCACGTTCCCGTTGTCCGCCCACCAATGTTAAACTCTCAGAAGAATTTAATTCTCGAGCACGTACAATGTAACTCCGAGAAGATGGTTAAAATTCACCAATATTACTCTGAGGATTAACGGGTAACATGTGTCTGGACAGTGAGAATATGATTTGTGCCTGAACTAACATTAACGAGTTACATACATCTCAGAAATGATATGCTACACTTGAGGCACACATGATGTAGTCATCACTCATTACTGCTTCAGTCAGAGTCCAGGGGTCACCTCTGCTGTCGGGTATCTGCACGACAGAAACAATCACCAGCTCTTGCAGTAGTGGTTCATGCATATACTGTTTTCATATGTTGAGGTTGCCAGCCTCATATACAAGAGCAAGAAACATGCCACATTTCACATTCGTAAATAAATTGTTTACACTTACCCCAAAATTTTGGGAATGCACACTCTCCTTGCACATAAGGAAGGGAAACCACGAGGCCTGTAAACAGTAAATTAATATGAAACAAATATAAAGGTATGTTATAAGGCACTCGTAGGAAATAAAGAAGTATATTTGTTTCATATTAATTTACTGTTTACAGGCCTCGTGGTTTCCCTTCCTTATGTGTTATAAATGTTTATACAATACCAAAACCTACCCTCTGTCCTGTTCTTACTGTTCTAAGTCTACTATCATACTGGACACAGTATTAAGGTCTTTGTCTTGTTGGACTGACCAATACTGATATATAGGGGAACAACAGAGGTTATTGCGTCATTAATAGGCTGAACTGCCCATGGTAAACTACCGGTGTTATGTATAAGAGGTTCGCACTAATGACCTGTCATTGAAACATCCTTTCTTGGGGATGCGTAGATGGCAGGGAGGACAGTGTGATTCTCTTGCATAGCTAGGCGGTTTTGTCGCACGGAAGGTCCATGGTTCAAATCCTGGGTAAGCCACTCATGTCTGTTGTTTTTCTGTTGTCTAGTGTTGTACTTCTTTATTTCCTACGAGTGCCTTATAACATACCTGTAAAGGGCAATTTTTACTATCTTGCAATATAATACATTTATATACTTATTATGTTCGCAAATATTTTGTAATCAAAGTATTTCCTTTTTAAGTGCTTAAGGAGAAGTCATTTTTGAGTTACTTCCCTTGAAAGTAGTTCCGTCATCTTCGATCGGACTCCGTGGACGAGTCTAGGCCTACTGCGATTTATTCTTTGGCTGGGTAGGAATAGATTGTTCTTGCTTCAGTATATCTATGGCCTGAATTTATACGTAGTGTTTGTATGAGTAGGACGAGTCTGTCTTATATATGGATATCTTTACATTTCTAAGTCGAACTATGTTGGTTGTCGCTAGAAAAGGTCAAAGGCTATGCAGCGGAAGTATCGCTAGCAAGGGGTGTGATTCATGGCTGTCATCCTGTCTGGATGTCGAATTTTGTTGTAGCAGGCCTATCGCCGAAAAAGTGATCTATAAGTCAATGGGGAAAAGTGATAGTCATTTAGACATGTTGTATGTACTTTACCCCAGTGTTTATTCTCTTTTGCCAAGGAATGGCAAAGTTATATTTCGCATGGAAAGGTAAAACCACAATTTATTATGAACTTGGGCTTCGCCATCGTTGTTGATAAACAGATGCACAGTGGTACTTTTGAAAAGAATATTTATTCAAAGGAAGACGACATTCCTATATATCAACACTAGATTGTATGATATTATTCAATCACCTCTATGAGAGAAGCTATGAAGAAATGAGGACATTCAACGAATGACCAATTTTGGGTCTGGGTCCTATAGTGAGTGAAACTCACGAGAGAAGAACAGCCATGTTGAATTTCATATACTTTGTATTTATCGAGTGAGAAAAAGGGATGCCTGTACTATCGCTCGATGAACCAAGAGATCACTGCTACATGTGAGAACCATGTCTGGGATTCCTATATCTTTATGGAAAATATATATATTGAACTTTACGTGAAGGGATATTCACTAGACGAGGTTAGGTCTAGGAGCCTTCATATATATTGGTTATGGTCTGACGTGCCCAGTCAGTAAAGCCAGATGATTTACATGATGGAACTCTGAATGCTTATTTACGAATGCTCCATTATGATATTTGCCAAGCATGAATGCTAACTTAAGATGATATTCCTGTGATCAACATTATGCTGTCTATGTCGACATTTGTTCCTGTAACCATACACGTACTGTCCAAGTGTGCGTCCCATTAAATGTTATAAAAAGACCACCGTAGTTCCAGTACTTCTTGAATTCGAACAGTGTGAGTATGAGTGATGTACTACCAACCTGTCAACTCTATCGAATCATTCTACCATTCGCGTTCTGACATTCACATACACACTCATTGTTTACACTCACATTCTTGTCGGAGCCTCATCACGTTCCAGGACAAGATGACCTGTATGACCAAAACTGTGCTGGGTTTAATGAGTTGACAATCGTTACACTTTACTACACCAGTCCCAACATCTACATTTATCAACTGGTGGACATTCACGTCATTTAACAAATAAAGCGTGATTCAACAACTAGTAGCCAGTATGAGTTAACAACTAAACAGAGTTTAACAACTGGTGTGCCAGCTTCCTGGGTCAACCTGCACAGTGACCATATTGAGAAGTAAACTACTGAGACCAGACGTTCCTTGGGGTCTGTTACGACACACAAATACATCAGCAGTACAACTCTACAGTGATGTCAGCGTGACCTGTCCTGTCGACAGTATGCGGTAACTAGGTCAGCGTTTGTTGACATTTGGTTCGTTGGACATTTGCCATACAACTGACAGTGTTACACAGCAAGCTTGGTTGAAACATAGAACATTACACATCAGGACTGGAGAATATTTGACAGTGTTTGCGAAAGGAAATGTTATTGAACTGAGAAGTCCTACATCGATTGTTATCATTCACATCAACGATGGAGCTTCTATTTCTGTGTTGAATTTAAAATAATTAGACCAGAAGTATTTGTTTAATAAAGTACCACAGTACTGTACTATTAGGCAGTGTAACTGAGCCTTCTTTACAACACATTCTTTCTGCAACACTCTATTTACATCATATTGCCATACTATTTATGCAATTATGTATTTATGTTTAAATATTTATATGTGATATTTGTTTGTATAGGTGCAATTTTCTTGATTGAAAATTTGCTGCGACAGCTGTTGCTATTAGTGTTAGCTGTGAAGACTGTACTCATTGTTGTTTTTGTAATATTCCTCTGTTCTTTAGTTTGTTTTGATTTGGTTGTAATTTGTTGGTCTACCCTATTCTATCTTTCAGTTCTATTCTCAATTTATATTTATATACTGTGGCGTTATTTGTATTTGTTATCCTCTTGCGGTTTATCTTTTATTGTTTTCCCATTTCATTTATTTCATTTCCGCAAATGTTTTCATGTTCTCCTGTATAACTGTTTTGTTTTGTGCCTGATCGACATACACTATTTAAAATATAGTTGATCATATAAATTGATGTACAAGAATCAACTGATAGTTAATTGCTATTACTAAAGGTACACAGTTGATGATATAAAACACTATTTCTGGTGCACTGCACTTATATTATAGAGTGAACCAGCAACTTATAGCTGTTATTATATAAGGATTTATACAAGACCTTTGTAAGGCTTGTTTCCCACAGTGATTGGGATAGTTAAGTACTATTTTCCACAGGTTAAAAAGTTATCATACAAGGTCTTTGATTAAGACTAAGAAAGTGAATTTATTTACTTTTGCAAATTACTGATCTTATTAGACAAGATGTCTACATTAGATTATTTTATCACACAAGGCAAGGCTCTTGATAAGACTGGTCAGCAATTAGAAGAATGGGCAGTTGCTCAATATGACAAAGCAGTAGCTGCTGAAGAAAGAAAAGCATTGATTGAGGAGAAAAGATTAGAAGCTGAGGAAAAAAAATTACAAAGAGAGTATGAACAAAAGAAATTGCAGATACAGACTGATGAAAAAAGATTCCAGATGGAAATGGAAAAGGAGGGAAAAGAAAAGATGAAAGCTGTGCTGCCAGAAGTGAGGGGAAAAATATTACAAGCTGCTGCAGAATAGAAGAGAAAAAAATTACAAGCTGCTGCAGATAGAGAAAAAATTAAAAAAGATTACAAGCTGAGAAGCTGCAGAAGAAAAAAGAAAAAATTACAAACTGAGTAAGCTGAAGAGAAGAGCTTAATAAAAGCAATAATAAGAGAGTCAGAATGAAACACAAAAAAGAACTTTTAAGCAGAGTTGGAAGTTAGAAAAGCAGTTTAAATGTTAACAAAAGCATAGAGTGATTGGCTGATAACATCAAGCATCTGAGTTGCTTTGGAGGTTTGAATGGTAAACCCACTTTACTTACAAAGCGTAAACAAATCCTGTTAACCAAAGCACGTTCAACAAACCCTTTCAAGTGATCGAATCAAACATTGTCTGGTAATGGTGGGTTTTAAACTTTAAAGGTAGAACCTCGTTTGAACGCTCGTGTGTACGATGCACATAATGGTGGAATAAATCTTCGTAACTATGCTGTAAGCACATATTGTGGAATTAATCACAATATTGCTTATAACCAGCTTATCAGGAAAATCTGAAAAGGTGAATTCTCTGGACTAGTTTAAGTTTGTGTGAAGAGGCTGACAAAGATTAACTATGATGTTATTAGGGCCTGCCTTATTAAAGATGGTAATACAGTTGTCTGAAGTGGGGGGTTATTATCGGAAGATGTTGTTTAAGACAAATGGTGCCTGATGGCAGCAGGGTGTTAGAATTCTCAGAATTCTATTTGCAAGGAACACGTACTTAAATTTGATCGAGTTGGATTGAGCTATCCAAACAAGTAATAAAAGACTTATGAATAGCAACTTATGGACTGATTACTCAGAGACAAGATTAATATGTCTATAGTATATAATTTAATCACCCTTCCCTCGAATGCTTACATTGCTTATGGAGCGTCTAAACATAAGAAGAGTCTCTAAAAGTGAAATGGTTCACATACTATATTGTCTACCCATATACGTCACTCTGCACATCCGGACGTAGCTATTAGCAACAGTAAGGTTTAGGTTTAAAGAAGGGTGTATGGCAGTTGCTTCTGACAAATCCCTGATACATCCCATAAATCACTTCTCACAAATTTCCAAGGACTTCAAAATAGGTTTAATAAAAAAAAGGTAACTATTTTACTAAGTTATCAGAATACCAAGGTAATCCAATCATTGTCAAGGGTTTCTTACTTTCGAATACCTGGAGGAACGAGCTGAACAGCCCTCGATTCAGGGGTGGGAGTCATACTAATTACAGGAAATCTTTTCGACAAAGGAAGTCATTCTAGAAGAAATATCCAATGTTTTCCTTTCATGGAGACAACAAGATCATAATTACAGAGATTACTCATTATAATGAATATGATGAGTAAGTTACAAATAGATAGATTCTAAACCCGAAACGGACGGTCTATGATTCCTATTAAAACTCGCGAAGTTAGAGGTTACTAAATAGTGGAGGAAACAGTCGCGTATAAGAACAGAGGGGCAATAATCCTAATAACAGAGGTAGAGCACCCAATTCAAAAAATACATATAACGCTCCATTTACCAGGCGCGAACTCTGCACAGCGAAGAGTCCCACGAAGCCTATAAACAAAAATAAAAGATATATGACTGATTTTTATTTAAGTCTAATGTTGACTCTAATTAATATGGCTATGTGCCGCTTTGATTTTGGAATCTGAGGGAGCATATCTCAGTGCCACACCAATGCAAAAAATTATTATTTGAGCCAAAACCAGTGTCGCTACTTTAAGAGCTTGTGGGCATCCTTCTTCCCGCTCTTCCTGCGTCTTCAAATCGCGCATGATGGGAGAGGGTCATCGTCGTCTTTTAATGCTATCCAGGTTACACAAAGGTTATAGTAAATATGACAATCCAGTCTCAGTTTACTTTTTGATTCTGGGATGCACCAACTAGTATTGGGGTTAGGCACAAGTCTACTCATCATAGATCCTTCTCACATTTGTACAGGGCATTAAGTAGTTCAAATGGTCTTCTTGCGTAACATTTGGCGGCACCATTGAGAGAAAATACTCTACCGCTATCTCATTCATAGGATGTACGACTTTCTTCACAGGAGAATGTATGGACACACGCTGCGTCTTTTGCCCGAGAATCCAGCGATCACGCTGATTCTTATCATCGGTTCGCATTTCATCGGAGTCAATAGAATTGCCACTCCAGGGCAAATTTTCCGTTTGGGTACGGGGGGAAATCAAATATGCAATCTTGCTAATGCGGTCTAGTCACTAGACGCTCAAGCTCTCAATATGGCCTGAAAACTTCATCTGTTGAAGATAAATGAAGTGCATAACCAAGATGATCCTTGGTAATTTCTCGTGGTACTCGTTTATAAAACAACAAAGAAGAAGATCCGCACTCTTAAAGAAATTCTTCACTCTTGTAACCAGAAGGTGAGTTTAAATAACCGAATAAAGATTCAAATTGTAAATCTTGGATTACAATGAAGAATGGGCGTACTTGTAACGTATGGTGCTTACAAGACTCACACTAAGTCAAGTCATTCTCAGTATTCTTGTACCCAAGAATTGAGAGTTAAATGATCTTACAAACAAAGCATACACCAAACAATTCATGCGACACGACTCAGTCCAATGCTCTCACTGTGCTGGTCACATGGGTTTTTTCCCGTATCATATAAGTCAAGAGTTCTTGCAATGGCTTTCTTTTGGCCACTTCTTTAGTGACTTTTGTTGACAAGGACATACGGATCTATTGTCGATCCTGTAAAGTATGTCAGTCAAGGAAGTCAAATCCAAAGGTTCCTCGTCATGCACATGCGCCTATTCAGGCTAGCAGATGATATTCTCATTTTCGTCCATTCCAGAAAATGGCGATAGACATCATTGGTCCATTCAAGATCAAATCTGCTAGAGGACATCAGTTTATCTTAACGTGTGTAGACATGTGCACACGTTGGCCAGAGGCTATCCCTCTAAAGAGCATTACTACCGCTGACATTGCAGATGCTCTTTGGCTTATATTTTGTCGGCTGGGATTCCCCGGGAAAATATTATCAGATCATGGCACCCAACTGATATCGGATACCATGTCTCAAGTAATGTCTACTCTACAGATAGAGAGATCTTTGAGTAGCATCTATCATCCTATGTCCAATGGGATGGTCGAGCGACTAAATAGAACACTTAAGAACTTATTAAGGAAGATAACTGAGGATCATCCTCAAGATTGGGATAGGGTTTTACCCGCGGCCCTCTTCGCGTACAGAGAGGTCCCCAATGAACATACAGGGTTTTCTCCCTTTGAACTTGTCTTTGGCGCGCGACCGCGCGGCCCAATGACTTTGCTGCATGATCTTATAACAGCTGACAATATTGACGATGACACAAAATCTTCTTACGAGTATGTCATCGCGCTGAGACAAAAGATTATCGAAGCATGCAAATTGGCAACGTCCTCTTCTGAATTTGCTAAGCAGAAGGCAAGACAATTTGCTAATAAGAAGAGAACTTTACGACAACTTTGTCCTGGTGACAAAGCATGTGTTTTGCTACCTTGTCGTGAAAATAGACTCCTTATTAGTTGGAAAGGTCCGTACGATATAATATCGAAAATTTCAGATGTTGACTACATCGTCGATATTAACGGGAAGCATAAAACCTTCCACATCAATATGCTTACGGAGTTCCATGAACGTCCTGACTATCTACAGCCTATTTTCCAGGCAACGGACGATTCTCATGTCAAACATGGTCATTACTCATCACTGTCTGTAACACAGGATGAGGAAACAAGTTTTTCGGATGTTAATCTTCCGCTTCCAATGATCCCACTTCATTCTAGTGAATCATGGAAAGACGTTACTGTTTCTCCTGATTTGTCTCTAGGAGAGAACGGCGACAAGTTTCGTCTATGTTACAAACATTTCAGGATGTCCTCACTGACATCCCTGGACAAACTCATGTCATTGAGCATGACATTGTTCTAACTGAACATACTCCAATTAGGGTTAGACCTTATCCTATCCCTATACATTTCCAAACACAGGTTGAAAAGGAGTTGGATGAAATGATAGATTTACAAATAATCGAACCATCCACTTCTGCATATTCTTCGCCGATGGTTATTGTTCGAAAAAAAGACAATAACATACGTCTTTGCGTTGACTATCGCAAATTAAATCAAGTTACGAAGTTCGATGCTGAACCTATGCCTTTACTAGAAGAGCTACTTACTCGTCTTTCTAAATCGCATTTTTTCACTAAACTTGATTTGTCTAAAGGATATTGGCAAGTTCCATTATCCGAACGCGCCAAACCTCTTACCGCTTTCTCTACTCCAGAGGCCTTTTCCAATGGAATTTTATGCCTTTCGGCCTTATGAACGCACCAGCTACATTTGTACGCATGATGCGTCGAATCCTATCGTATCGGTCAGATGTCATTGCTTATCTAGACGACATCTGTCTTTTCAGCGATACTTGGGAAGATCACTATTCAGGGTTAGTTGAATTATTATCAACGCTGCGTGAGTATAACCTGACAGCAAAACCATCTAAAGCTTGTATTGGCTTTAGCGAAATTGCTTTCTTAGGCCATCGAGTAGGTCACGGTTTCTTGAAGACAGAAGACCATAATATCACTAAGATACTTAACATCTCTATCCCTAGGACTAAAAAGCAAGTGCGAAGTCTTTTAGGTCTCATACAATTTTATGGACGTTTCATTCCGAATCTGTCCTCTATCATGGCACCTCTCTCTACACTATTAAAGAAAGGGTCGCCTAACATGGTTCACTGGTCTCATGAATGCCAATCTTCACTAGAGAAGATCAAAACTATGTTTTCATCACCACCTATTTTAGTGTTACCTACAACAGATAAGACATTTGTTCTTCGTAGTGACGCTTCATCCACTGGGATTGGAGCGGCACTAATGCAAGAGTACTCTGGAACTCTGCATCCTGTAATGTATATATCCAGAAAACTTAATGCTGCAGAAAGGAATTACTCGGTTTTAGACCGTGAATTATTGGCAATGGTTTGGTCAATTCTCAAACTCCAAAGATTCCTTCTGGGCGCGCATTTCGTAGTGGAAACTGACCAAAAAGCTCTTACGGCTATCCAAAGTAAGAACTTGAAGAGCTCGAGATCAACTCGATACGCAATCGCTCTTCAACCTTTTCATTTCTCGGTACGAGCTATCCGTGGTTCAGAAAATGTGATGGCGGACATTCTGTCCAGATGCCCACATGATGCCACTTAAACTGTTAAATATTGGATTGGATCTTTTTAATATGTATAACTTTACAACAGTTATTTTTTGTTTCTTTACTAAGATACACATTTGTAATTTAATAATAGAATGATGGTATCGCTACTTAGCGGTTTATTGATGTTTATTCACCGCTGTTCTTTGATGATTGTTTCTTCATAAATCATAAATTTAAGATTATAGTGTGAATTTTTTGGTATGCATTGTATAATTACCAGAATTGTATTATACGTACATCACACCTTCCTGGAAACATTTATTCGTAGAGAAACAATTTCTCTCAGATTTTGAGATATATTCTCACCGGTCATATTAGGAATTATAGTTATTCCTGATATTTTCATCTGCGCAGTATTCTTGCGTTGTGAGCCTATTCTACGTGCTCCTAGATGTATTTAAAAAAAAAAAAATTTTTTTTTTTTTTTCCCGGGAGGTGTGGTAAGACTGTAAAGGGCAATTTTTACTATCTTGCAATATAATACATTTATATACTTATTATGTTCGCAAATATTTTGTAATCAAAGTATTTCCTTTTTAAGTGCTTAAGGAGAAGTCATTTTTGAGTTACTTCCCTTGAAAGTAGTTCCGTCATCTTCGATCGGACTCCGCGGACGAGTCTAGGCCTACTGCGATTTATTCTTTGGCTGGGTAGGAATAGATTGTTCTTGCTTCAGTATATCTATGGCCTGAATTTATACGTAGTGTTTGTATGAGTAGGACGAGTCTGTCTTATATATGGATATCTTTACATTTCTAAGTCGAACTATGTTGGTTGTCGCTAGAAAAGGTCAAAGGCTATGCAGCGGAAGTATCGCTAGCAAGGGGTGTGATTCATGGCTGTCATCCTGTCTGGATGTCGAATTTTGTTGTAGCAGGCCTATCGCCGAAAAAGTGATCTATAAGTCAATGGGGAAAAGTGATAGTCATTTAGACATGTTGTATGTACTTTACCCCAGTGTTTATTCTCTTTTGCCAAGGAATGGCAAAGTTATATTTCGCATGGAAAGGTAAAACCACAATTTATTATGAACTTGGGCTTCGCCATCGTTGTTGATAAACAGATGCACAGTGGTACTTTTGAAAAGAATATTTATTCAAAGGAAGACGACATTCCTATATATCAACACTAGATTGTATGATATTATTCAATCACCTCTATGAGAGAAGCTATGAAGAAATGAGGACATTCAACGAATGACCAATTTTGGGTCTGGGTCCTATAGTGAGTGAAACTCACGAGAGAAGAACAGCCATGTTGAAATTCATATACTTTGTATTTATCGAGTGAGAAAAAGGGATGCCTGTACTATCGCTCGATGAACCAAGAGATCACTGCTACATGTGAGAACCCATGTCTGGGATTCCTATATCTTTATGGAAAATATATATATTGAACTTTACGTGAAGGGATATTCACTAGACGAGGTTAGGTCTAGGAGCCTTCATATATATTGGTTATGGTCTGACGTGCCCAGTCAGTAAAGCCAGATGATTTACATGATGGAACTCTGAATGCTTATTTACGAATGCTCCATTATGATATTTGCCAAGCATGAATGCTAACTTAAGATGATATTCCTGTGATCAACATTATGCTGTCTATGTCGACATTTGTTCCTGTAACCATACACGTACTGTCCAAGTGTGCGTCCCATTAAATGTTATAAAAAGACCACCGTAGTTCCAGTACTTCTTGAATTCGAACAGTGTGAGTATGAGTGATGTACTACCAACCTGTCAACTCTATCGAATCATTCTACCATTCGCGTTCTGACATTCACATACACACTCATTGTTTACACTCACATTCTTGTCGGAGCCTCATCACGTTCCAGGACAAGATGACCTGTATGACCAAAACTGTGCTGGGTTTAATGAGTTGACAATCGTTACACTTTACTACACCAGTCCCAACATCTACATTTATCAACTGGTGGACATTCACGTCATTTAACAAATAAAGCGTGATTCAACAACTAGTAGCCAGTATGAGTTAACAACTAAACAGAGTTTAACAATACCTTTATATTTGTTTCATATTAATTTACATTCTCCTTCTGAGATTTAGACTAGACACAGCTCTGTATTAGAAGCTTCGAATTCCCTTAGGTCTGGAAATTAGAGCTAATTCTTCTGACGGCGGGTGTTCTGCGAAATCACTGGCCTGGGAAAACTTTTGTTTATTTCCTCTATGACTTGTGATCAAATTCCTAAGTTTCCAGTCTTGTATTAAAAATGCGGGTTTACTTATAAATTTCAAAGTTGCCCAATACTCGATCTGTTACTTATAGTTGTGGAATTTCTAAGTCCAATGTCTCCTTTTTTTCTGGCTTTTAGGAGTCACTAGTCTGACGTTTGCGCTGCAGTGTGTGTACTGACTTTGGTTTCACTACAATATATCTCACAATGCTCAGTTCAAATTCCAGCTGTGTTTCCGCCTAATTTTCCAGTGAGATACCTTCTATATTCCGGCCTCTCAAATCAACCAATCCAATCGAATCTCATTCTGCACTACGTGAGTAGGGGTGCTTCAAATTAAACTAATACCCTCACGTGTTTCAAAATATTAAATTTAATATCCACGCGTGACCTCTTCATATCGTTGCGACAGACTTCCGCCGGCGTCTTATGCTATCTTCACAAACAAATGTTCTGCACTGGTACTGTCCGGATGCTATCGTCTGCAAATCTTGAGTTTCCAGACAGATTTATCTGTAATCTCGGTACAGAACGTTCATCGGAAGCGATTACCTCATTATCTCCCGTCTTGTGCAAACATAGGGATAGTCGCTGGCCATCTGGAGTCAAGTGGTGAACCGTCACGTTCAAAGGGATCAATAGAGATGACCGTCTCTATGAAATGTGGCCAGACGAATGAAGCGAAATCTTATCAGTCGCTGATCGGTCAAATTCCATGGCGTTATTAAAGTTCTCTCTGGAATCGGCTCAAAGGAAACGTGAAAATTAAAGATAGTCCCGTGGCCGATACGTCCGTAGGGGAGTGGAGTGTTAGAGACTTCACCCTAATAGATTCAGCATAGAGAGTAAACTATGGTGCATAAAATAAGCCACATAATAATGACAATGAAGAAAAAAAAATCACTCGCGCGGGAATGTAATGCAATTCTGTCGGAGTGGACTTGAGATCGCACAACCGTATCGTCACACAGACTGATAAGAACAAGACCGAGAGGGAGATTCACCAACACCACAATAATACAATGCTATTCACCAACAAATGACAGCGATGAAGCGGTCAAGGACGAATTATATCAACAGCTACAATAGGAAATGGAAACCGCACCTAGGTACGATCTTATTACAGTAATGTGATATAATGTGATATAATAGTTTAGCTCAAGTTACAGTTCATATGCCTTCAGTAACTGAGTAAAAGCCCACAAATTAGAGAAAACACGCTGGCCGCTGGTTTTGACCAAGCCTATATTGGGAAGAAAACAAACATTTAACCAAAATGAAAATCCTATGCTATCACGCGTAAGTGTGATCTCTTATCATCTCCGTCTCCTAATTAAATTAAAAGCCACACGGTATTTTAAGCTTATACTATCGCGCTTTTGCTTCGCAAGTACGGATTTGGGTTTTAGGCATGCAGCCACCCCCCCCCCCCCCCACCAGTTCCGACTCGGTAAAACACTCAGCGCACGATGTCAATTTTAATTGAATTAGGACAATGCCCTTAACAAATATCGCCTGTCATTACTAGTTAGTTGATTGTTGACGTCTATCGGTTTTTAACACATGATAAAACACTAGTCATTAAAAACATTTTACACACAAAGAAATATAATGCGCATACTACTCTGTCACTTTATCCGTCACTCTTAACATTATACTAAGTCAGTTAAAAAAAATGGTTGATGGATTTTACATTACTGAACCACTAGTACGAAAATATCTACGCGTTTTTCTATTTCGCTAGTCTTAACGCTAGGGAATAGCAGTGAATAAAATGGTAAAACTCTTAACACATTTAATACTTGAGCACAACTTAAATTATTACCACAACCAGAAATGTAAATCCCCACGGGACAATTTAACACATTTAGCGAATAAAATTGTTCCTAGTCTGGCGTGCTTAGATTTATCCGAAATTTCTGAGAGACTGATACTGCCTACGGAGTGAAGGCAGAATATATACAGATTTAGTGCAATATCTCTCCAGGGTGTTACAATTCACACCTTCGGCCTTGTCGGGAAAGAATCAGGGAACTTCGTTTCCAAGATAAAGGATATCTGCTCACCGATGCCGACCAACAACAGAGACATTGGCCAAGCTAACGGGCTTTCTTAGATTTCGACCGCTGCCGTAGAACAAATACTTCCAAGGTACGGGAATAATATTATCGCCCGTGATTGGCTTAGGTCCCCTGAAATGTTGAACATCAAAGTTACGCGCAAAAATTCCTGCCCGTCGCCTCCCTTCAAAGAACCCGATTATCTCAACGCGCGCTTTTGTCTGTTAACCAATGATGATTGGCAATCAGCTCGCGTGATAATTCCGATAAGCGAATCATGCTCTCGCTGACTGTTCCCTAGCCTGTACGAACGTAGGTAAACAACTTGTCAGCGCATGTAAACAGAAAAAATAGGTGTGGCTTCAAAATATGCATCAGACTGACAGCGAAATTCATGGCTTTTGCATTGCAAAACATAAATACTAATGAGGAAACACGGTAGTCGGATTCCTGAGGATCTATTTACATTTCCACGTCACATGGACCAATTTAAACTAAACAGAAAAGGTATAACATCGTCAAACTAAAAGACCCCCTCACCAGAAACGCTTTTGTGGGCGACATAAAAAGACTGATGTAAAGAGACGATATCAAATTGCCAATAGCCAGGAAATGACAGCGACTGATGATGTTGACCAGAAATTCAACACTACTTCAACAATATATAAGGAAAGCAGCAAATCATGCTTGGGATTACGGGAAAGGGAGATACAAGATTGGATAACACCAGAAACATAGATAGAAACAATGTCCCCCGGGTATAGGAAATATATAGCGAACAGTACAGGCAGCTGGACAAGAAAGTTAAACGTCAAACCTGAGCCAACAAAATGAAATTCCTAGTCGATCTTGCAAGACAGGCAGAAGAGGCAGCACTGAGAAACGAACAAAGGACAGTTTATAAAATAACTAAAACTGTTAGCGGAAAACAGGGTGCACACAATATAACGTTAGTAAGAGACAAGCAAGAAAATCTCATCACCACAGCATAGGGGCAGGAAACAAGATGGGCAGAATACTTCAGAGAAACACTGAATAAGGAACCACCAGAGTTTCAGCTGAATGTTCCTGAGATTGAAAATAATCTCGACGTAAATACAGACATTCCACAAAAAGAAGAAATCATCACGGCTATCAAAGGGTTAAAGAATGGAAAAGCTGGTCACGACAATTTAAATGCTGGGTCATTCAAGGCAGACCCTGAACCAGCAGCAGAACTATTAGAACCACCAATTGCACAAGTCTGGAAAACAGAGACAACACCAATGTAGGGGAATAAAGGAATAATCGTCAAATTGTCCTTGTACGTTATTTCATAGTCCCTCTCAATGAAGTCATACCGTCTGATACTGTCGGGCAAGAATAGGTCAATGTATTCACTTTAAAACGTCTTTTGTCCAAATCCCACATATGACGATTGTTACTTTGTGCAGCACACTCCCCATCCTTGACGACAGTTGAAGTAACACCCCATCGGGTAAACGTAAATCATTCAATCATCGTGCGCAGCTGTCAACATCCACCACGGTCTATTATGTGTGATAACTCGACAGTAGGTCCATTATAGTGATATCACTGTACATGTTATATAGAAATGACTCCAGACGATGGAAAATTTCCATTGTTGGACATACTTTCTACACTTGTGAGTGGCGTCATTGTAGAATTCCTACCGGACAATGACACTGTTCCGTTGCCAGTTGTACTTTCCAAAAGCAGCAGCGAATCTGTATGGGAAGTGATCGGTACACATCATGTATTTTAAAAACTGACAAACTATGACAGAACCTGAAAACAATGAATAAACATCCAGAGTGAATATTCCTAAATGTAAATGGAGAAATGTGAGAACATTTTGGTTTGAGGAAACACGACCTCTACACCTCACGGTAGAAGGGGAACGACTAAGTAAGTAAGGAAACACGAAATAAGTTTGTTGCGGTCACCTTTAGCCGGCAGGAATTTCAATCAGAGTTTTGTAAGCGAAATCTTATTGGGCGACTTCAGGGTCTATCGATATTACCCAAGTTGACTAACCACGTTTATGAGCGTCTATGGTGGTAGCTAAAAGAAGAAGATTATAAAAAATGTTCGAATATCTTCGTTAAGAAACTCTCACTATCGTAACTTCTCTATTAACAAATTATGCACATGTTGTGTATAAGTAAGGTATAAGTAAGGTATAAGTAAGGTATAAGTAAGGTATAAGTAAGGTATAAGTAAGGAAGATGTCAGCACTAAGAATGATTACAGACAATTGTAAAAAAAAAAAATAGAAGTTAGTTTTATGAATAAACAGTTTAATAGAAACACGGGCTGTGTCGGGTTAATCTTTTGTTAGCCAAAGTCACAAACATGACATTTTTATTCTTGTATAAGTTAATAACGTAGGAGCAGAAATAAATAGCCAATTAACTCTATAAATGTACTCTGCGTTAAGTAGTTGCTACGTTTCATTTATATAATGTTACTCATTAATCTCTCTTTCTTCTCGTCTCTCTCTCTTTCTCTCTCTCTCTCTCTCTCTCTCTCTCTCTCTCTCTCTCTCTCTCTCTCTCTCTCTCCCTCCCTCCTTCTTCGCATCCCTGCTGTTTCAATCATACTTGTGTTAATAAAAACGTACAATTTAACATTGTATGTCTTTCCTTCTTTCTCTTGCATCGTATGATACAAGCCCATCCCCCTCCAAATGGTTTTTTGTTGTTGTTGCTTTTTCTATCACATTACATCTCTCGATTCTTTAGCTTTCTACTTCATATCATCTTTCACATTACAATCTTCTCTCCTTTTCTATCACGCAATACCTGTGTCTGCTCATTTTCGTGCTGGCCCACTTAAAGGCATCTTTTTTGTGGAACTGAGATCAGGGCTGACATTTTATCATTTGAAATAATTTGCGGACCATTGTGTTATTACTCTCCTGTATGTCTGGCTGGATGTGTGTTTATGTGTCCTTGTGACTGTGTGTATGCAACTCAGCATGCTCTCTCTCGACCAGATTCTCTCTTCCTTGTCTGTTAAATACCAAACACCATCAGAGATGACAGCGCAGGTAAAGAAAGTCACTTTAGATAAAGTTCCTCAGGTAACCAACGATCAACAAAAACATTCGACATTAGCCCGCGAAGGAAACATTCACACGGGAATATTCCTCCCGCGATCTTAGCAAGACCTGTTTTTATATTCACATAAATATTTTAACTTGACTGCCCCTATAAGATCTCCCTTTCCAAACCCTATCCACAAAGGAAGTCATAGTCTGTGCGGTATCCATCTATGACATCCAACAATTTTAATTTGGATCCCTCAAGAATCATTTAGTGATGATTATGTCATGAGAACCTATTTATGGATTATAGAACCTTGTGACGCACTGGCAAAAGAGACCTATCATTTGTCCATACATCGCCTAGACTTAACCTGGTTTAGGATGCCAGAAGGATTAACAAAGACTGTTAACGTTGAGCTGTTCCAAGGATTATTATGGAAGTGAAAAAAGGGGAGGGGTGATCAACAGAATATTACCTAGTGCTTTAAGCTGCTAACGGGATTTAATTTGCATAGAAACCTCTTTGAGCGTGAATAGTTTTGTGAGTAATGGGATCTCTTATCTATGAAATTTTCTAGTGAGTGAATGAATTTCTTGGTGATATAAACTTCCATCTATGAAATAATCATCTGAGTGAATTGTTTTCTGAGTACTGAAACTCGAGTCTAGGAAACCTTTGAGTTAGTCAATTTTGTTATACGTGATAGCAACTTAAAATATTTTATACGCATTCAGATGTCTGTGTACTTGTGTGCATGTTAATAGATATTTACAGAGCATACTTTTGGCTTCCAGATCTATGATTACAAAACAGAGAAAAGAAAACAAATTAAATATGTGCAGAAAAGGTGCGATATACTTTGTTTTTAAAAATAGCACATTAAAAACGAGAATGAGCATAATATACGCTTTTTATTATTGTTTGCTGCTTACGTAAGGTCACAGAACAAACTAACGAAACAAAGAATATAGGTCTTTAAATGTAATATAACAAATAATAAACGTATGAGGTAGTGGTACCGACAATGGTGTGACAGGAAACCTAGGAACTACAAGATAAAATGCATGACTGTTATTGTTGATCAAAATCGACATCAATGCACTTCGGGCAAACCCATAGGTACTCAGATCCCCTCAGCAAATATCGAAGGGTGTGAATGCTAATTTTTCCCTGTTGCGAGCTGGTTGTAAACACGGCGTTTGGTTTGGTTTTAAGGACTTTCTTTATTGCACACATACAACTCCATCAGTGTTCCGATCTCCTCCCTTAGATCACACAAGGAGGATCTCAGCACAGTGCACGAACTTATCACCGGCGAAAATCCCAATATGTGTATATAGGAATCACACATTCTATAAATATTTTTGGGGTTTGTAGGTATGTAATTTTGCCAGGGTAGCGGCCTGATGGCCTACTCTTTACGATTTCCAACTGCCGTAGGATTTTTAACGTGCACATCTTGTACACGGGACTACCTATTTTTTCGTCCTTATCCGAGAAGGCTAGGCATCCGATCTCACTTCCTAGGGGATCAAGGGGGAGTATGACATTATTAGGATCACTGGTTCTGAAAAACATTTCCATAAATTATATTCCCTCAACTGGGAATCGAACCCGGTACCTCTAGAATTCGAGGCGAACGCCATACATCTTAGCCACTCTGACCCCCTTATGCGGCGTATATATCCTCTCATACATCCATCCCTGCTAGTCTTACGTCTGATGCCAAATTCCAGTAATCTTAGCCTTGTTGATTTATCGGTTGCACTGTGGTTCTTTAACAAGCGATCATTAATTGCGCTTAGTATCTCACCTTATTCATATCTAATGTCCCCACTATGGGTGTTCTCAAAGCTAGTCTGTGTGGCCGGGGAGTGGACGGGAACGGCACCAAATCAAGTTAGATGTGACCGGGCTAGGTCACGGCGACAAATCAAGTCTAGAGTGACAGGGTGAGAATGGGGTGGAATCTTTTATCAATGTTCATCTGTTGTTTTACTGGCGACTGCCAGAGATGGTGATTACAGAATAGGAATTTGAACATAACCCAGGTGGTTCTTTTGGAGACTCGTAACTGTGTTTATGTTTCAGACTGTAAGATCGTCGAAAATATGGTAATATTCTTTTCTCTATTACCTGATGTTAACAAACGACACTTCTTACTGACGTTCAGGAAATAAGTTCAAGCTGGACTAAATATGAATGTATACCTTTATTTAGTGTCTGCACACTCTGACAACTTGATAATAGTTCATAAATACATGTACTTCTGTTGTATACAAACCAGTCATCCCATGAAATAACACACAGCCCTCCAACTTACAAGATGGCCCAAAACCCCAAAAATATCACACCTCGCTCCTCTCGTGTCCAAAAACAACTCACTTAACCCCCTTCTCTCAAACCATCACTTCCGTCCTAACTACTGGGCAATTTTACCCCAAGTTCGATGACGTCATTTCTGAACCTTTAATTAAATCACTCATAGGATTTGTGACTAGTGTTATTACACTAACTAGACACGCTCAAATACTTAGTGTTACATCTTGCTAAGTATTCTTACCCTAACTATAATTAAGTGGCAGCACCTTAGTGTAAATCCGACGTAACAGTCCTTACTGTCACTTTCTTCTTCTTCCGTCCTTAGCCAAAGACCGACCAAGCAGTCAGAGGCCATCACGCCTTGTGGCGTCTTAAGGGCAACAGCAGATTGATTTTCTCTGTTGTAGTTTCCCATCACGCCTAGCGGCGTCTTTAGGGCAACAACAAATAGATCCATCTGCCGTTGTTTCCGTAATCGGTGTGACAAGCCAACGGGTGATCAGCCCATTGGGCTTACTGTCACATCTGTCAGCTATTATTGCCTCCGTACCCCTGCATGGCCAGGACAGCAAAAACGTATAACATTCTTATTATATAAATAAAGTATTTTGGACATAAATATAGACCTGCCATTTTAATCTTTAGCTGGGTTGGTCATGTCCTCAGAAGAGACCCCGATGCCATCACAAGAACAGCTATGCTTTGGACCCCTGAAGGAAAACGAAAGAGAGGCCGACCAAAAACAACTTGGCGGAGGACTGTGGAGGCTGAGATGCAAAGAATGAACCAGAGTTGGGGCACTGTACGAAGGATGGCCACCGACCGTGCAAAGTGGAATCAATTTGTTGTTGCCCTACAAGACGCCACTAGGCGTGATGGCCACTGACTGCTTTGACGGTCGGTGGCTAAGGATCGAAGAAGAAGAAGAAGATTTTAATCTTTATTGAAGACCTTAATGGGGGAAAAGGTTGAAGGCAAACTGTTAAGAGGACAGCAGAGATGTATGTGACAAGAAAATAGCAAAAGATGAACAGAAAATAGCCAGAAAATACCATTCAAGTAAAAGACAACAAAAGCGAAAATTCAGCAACAGCCAATCGTCTACATGGAAACGTGACTTGATCTTAAACGGGGTGCATATTAGTAAGAACAACCAACCGTCTACATGGAAACTTGACTTGATCTTACGACGGGGTGCATATAAGTTAGAACAGCCAATCGTCTAAATGGAAACTTGACTTGATCTTACAACGGGGTGCATATAAGTTATTACACACAAGGAAGGGAAACCCGAGGCCTGTAAACAGTAAATTAATATGAAACAAATATAAAGGTATGTTATAAGGCACTCGTAGGAAATAAAGAAGTAGAACACTAGACAACAGAAAAACAACAGACATGAGTGGCTTACCCAGGATTTGAACCCTGGACCTTCCGTGCGACAACCCCGCCTAGCCATGCAAGCGAATCACACTATCCTCCCTGCCATCTTCGCATCACCAAAAAATGATGTTTCGATGACAGGTCATTAATTTGCATATAAGTTAGAACAGCCAACCGTCTACATGGAAACTTGACTTGATCTTACAACGGGGTGCATATAAGTTAGAACAGCCAAAATGGCGTCATGTTGTTTTACCAGACCTCATGTGGAGAATGTAAACAATAGAACATGTCCTTCAAGACTGTCGGCTCCATGAGAGGAGTCTTCTCAGACACGGTTAAGGGAGTAACTGTATGATGGCGACAGAAGCCTGAGACGGACTGCAATCTGTGTAAGAAAGATAGATGTGGTTATTTCAGAGTGCACAAAGAAGAAGCAGAAGAAGTAGAATTCGAACAAGTCGAAGTTCGTCTGCAGATTCTACAATTCTAACAATAAATCTGAATATAACTTTGGTCATGTAACTACCTATCTGTTGTTGTATCCCCAGAGTCAAACCTGTCCTATCCAGAGACGAGACGGCTCTGCTGATGCTTCTGGGATTTGGTGGGTTTTCTATCATTCTAGCCCTGGTCCACAATGCCATCCGCAAGCACGTGTTTCATGATGAGCATAACCTGGACACCACCTTTGACGCAGGTGGCAACGTCAGCATGTCTCTCACTGCAGTAACTGTAGCCTCACAGCTGTTCTGGCCAGGTGATATCTTACATAGTGCCACACTGACAACTAAGGTAGGTCACAAAGTCAGGATGTCACAACGTTTTAACAACTGAAATTGAGTGCAGGTGCAAGAAAGCCAGGTGGTAGTGACATTAATAAAATCATCCTCAATTATCATCATTATCGTAACAGTTATTTTCATGGATATAAATCTCATTAATTATCATGGTATAATACTGCTATTGTTAAAAACTCTTCTTGTTGTTGTGGAGATCATTAGTAATCATTATTGTTATTATCAACTCATATTTATTTCATCATTAGTGTATCATGTTCGTGCCCTTCTCTCCTTTTTCTTCTTCTTATTCCTTCCTTAATGCATTATTTTTGTTTAAAGAGTAATTGCTTTACGCGAATTTTAGTCCAGAGTTAAGGTGCTGTAATTGCTTTACGCGAATCTTAGTCCAGAGTTAAGGTGCTGTAATTGTTAAATTCAAATATGCCAGGAAAATAAAACTGACACCATTGTTTGTTTACGGAACTTTATAATTCAGTGGAGCTCAAACCTGGACGGTTGTTTCCATGGCAACGTGAAAACGTGTAGCAGAAGGAAAAAAAAGGTCATAGGCACTTTTAGCAGAAATCCAGTCTCGACCAACCCTCTACCTGGTTCACAGACAAAGATTTTGCAGATTTTCCGATTTGGTCTTAAGCCTTGTATTCAGAATGTGTTATGCTCACATATATAGATGTTGCAGATTGGAAGCACATTTGGTCAAACATCCAGAATTTATCGTATTTCCCATATACCACTAACGCACATTGGACGGATCTTTTGTCCATAATGTGCTTCACATGGACTATTCCTCTCTCTCTCTCTCTCTCTCTCTCTCTCTCTCTCTCTCTCTCTCTCTCTCTCTCTCTCTCTCTCTCTCTCTCTCTCTCTCTCTCTCTCTCTCTCTCTCTCTCTCTCTCTCTCTTATATATATATATATATCCATTTATTCAACTTGTTATCTGCTTGATGATCATCAATGTCGTATTTCTTTTACTTGCTTCTATTTTGCTCTTTATTTGCCCCTTGTTTTCCATGTGCTGACTCCTCAAGGAGCTTGTGACAAACTGGCTTTTGATTTTCTTGCGCGATTCCTGTTTTTTGGATTATTGTCTTTCGATTGGCCCCTAACTTCTTCTGTTTCAAAGCTAACTCTATTTGTCCTTTGTTTTGATTTGCAATATTCTCTGATTCTACTATACGAAAAAAGAAGTCATCAGTTATGTCTCCAGTCTGAGGCCTTTGTTTTAGAGAGTGTCCCTTACATTTATGAAAACGGTTATGTCCTGCTAACATGGTGTCTATATAACTTCCGTCGTGTATAGTGTGATCCCTGTCTTATGAACGATATGGGTTTGGTTTTAACTTTCGTCTACAGCATGAATGGTCTCATTACGACATTAATGTGGTCTTATGTACTATATGAGTATGGTGTTATGTACTGTGTGAATATGGTCTTTTGTACAATATGAATGTGGTCTTATGTCTTATTACAATATGAATAGGGCCTTATGTACGATATGAATGTGCTTTCATTGACGATATTGATGCAGTCTCTTGCACGACATGAATCTGATTTCTGGTACGATATTAATCTAGTGTCCTCACGACAGTAATCCAGTCTGATGCGTAATGTGGTTTAATGTCCATTGTAAATCTGGCTTAATGTACGGTGTGAATGTGGTTGCATGAGCGATGTAAATGTGATCTCTTTTACGATATGAATGTAACGTTATGTACGATATGAATGCAACTTTGTGTACGATATGAATGTAACGTTATGTACGATATGAATCTAACGTTATGTACGATATGAATGCAACGTTATGTACGATATGAATCTAACGTTATGTACGATATGAATGTAACGTTATATACGATATGAATGCAACGTTATGTACGATATGAATGTAACGTTATGTATGATATGAATGTAACGTTATGTACGATATGAATGTAACGTTATGTACTCGTACGACATAGCATGCAGAGAGAAACTATTTACAAATGCACAGAAAAAAATACAGAAATCATTTATTAGTAGGCATTCTTGTTTGAAACAGTCATAGCAAGATCACGAGCTGTAAAAATAAGAGAATACATTGACCCTCCGACAAAATCAGCGCATGCCACCTCTAGGCCCAAATCAAACTGGAATCAGTTCGTCTCAGCTTTAGTCAGCGGTGACACTGGTCGATGCAGTCGCTGACATAACTATGACGTGAAGTGGCTGGAGTAAAGGCGCTTGTACCGATGTGGTAATCTTGTTACAACCTGTCAAATACAGCACACATAGTTCTTGTGTTTCCCGTCACAGGCATGGGGTGAGGCTAGTAGTCATTCAACATGGAAATAGAAATCAAATGACCTGTGGATATTTTAGCTGTGATATAACATTTCGCACGCACCGATTACAAATGATACAACAACTTAGTTCTTACATAAAACAACTGACAGGCATAGCTTTCAAGTTATCTAAACACCTGCTGTATACATATACACATTTTTTCTAGTGGTATAAACACCCACCTAATATGTGACAACTTTTATATGCAAAACTTTCAAGTGATTAAAGCACATACTTCATATGTAATAACGTTTATACACACAGCTTTCAGGTGATACAATCACATACGACTACAACATAATAACATTTTTACACACACCAAGCTGTTATTTGAAAATTTTCGTATCCGTCTGTATATTGACAGAAACAGTTGTAGCATACATGCGTAGGGAAACATAACGTAGAAGATAGAAGCACTTTATGTTTCAAGAAAAGACTATCATTAGTCCAAAGTTTATGTCAACACAGCAATAAAAATAAAACACTACATGTTTGATACTAACAGACAACATCAAATCTAGATTCTTCTCTGCACAAAAGGGAGTTAGTCAGGGATGTCTATCAACTTCTATCTATTGTATTTGTGGTGCACCACGAAAAGCTCTTTTTCCACTTAGCTACGTCATTCTGTTTAACCTTTTCTTCTGTAATGACTTTCAACAAAATATTTGGTCTCTTTGTATGTTAACAAATATTTGGTCTCTTTGTATGTTAACAACTATTTGGTCTCTTTGTATGTTAACAAATATTTGGTCTCTTTGTATGTTAACAACTATTTGGTCTCTTTGTATGTTAACAAATATTTGGTCTCTTTGTATGTTAACAAATATTTGGTCTCTTTGTATGTTAACAAATATTTGGTCTCTTTGTATGTTAACAACTATTTGGTCTCTTTGTATGTTAACAAATATTTGGTCTCTTTGTATGTCCGAAATATGTGGTCCCTTTATATGTCCAAATGAGTTAGTTTCTTTATGTGTATAACATATTTAGTCTCTTTGTATGTCCAAAATATTTAGTCTCTTTGTATGTCCGACATACGTTGTCTCTTTATACGTCCATAATATTTAGTTTCTTTATACGTCCAAAATATTTAGTTTCTTTATACGTCCAAAATATTTAGTCTATTTGTATGTCCGAAATATGTAGTTTAACTTTTCGTTTCATACCTTTTATTTATTTTTTAAAAACAGATTTCCGTTACAACTGTTCATCTCTCTTCATGAAATGCACCGCAAAGCCCCTACTTTTCAGGAGCCACGTTTTTACCCCTCCAGCTTCTTGTTCCATCTGCACCACAAAAGTGAAGAATAAACACAGCACATATGCCAGTCAAATAACATGTATTGACAAAAGAGTACTATATTTTGTATTGCTGTACAAACTGCTTTAGACACATGTGAAGAAGATGCTTCAGACAAATACACGGTGATGTCTACACACGCAGATAAGATCGTTAATATTTGTGTAGACCCTAATTGTGAGATAGAAGACGCTGGCGATGGGTAGGACACACATTGAGGAAATCTGTTGATAGGACACACACTGAGGAAACCTGTTGGTAGGACACACTGAGGAAACCTGTTTATAGGACACCCACTGAGGAAACCTGTTGATAGGACACACACTGAGGAAACCTGTTGATAGGACACACACTGAGGAAACCTGTTGATAGCATTACAAGGCAGTCCTTGTTCTGGAATCCCCAAGGAAACAGAGGCAGACGTCGACCAAAAAACGTACGGAGAAAAGAACTGGAGACAGAAGTGAATATGTCGAGGCAGACGTGGAAAGACTTTGAGTTGATGGCACGTGACAGGAAGACTTGAGCTGATGGCACGTGACAGGAGGACTTGAGCTGATGGCACGTGACAGGAGGACTTGAGCTGATGGCACGTGACAGGAGGACTTGAGCTGATGGCACGTGACAGGAAGACTTGATATGTGTTTATTAAAAGCCTATACTCCTTGGGGAGCTAAAGGGTATTGACTGATTGACTGAACTGTTAGAAAGTAAAGTTAGGCATAACCCACTGAATTAATATTTCAAATGACACTGCTTAATTTGTTTTCAACCAAATTAAAAGTGTATAAAGGCTATCTTTGAATATACTAAAAAAAAATCAAATAAAGAAAAATTGAGTAGGCATCGAAGTGGGAAGGCTAACACGGTCCCAAAAAATGCCGTGCTGAAGTCGGATGTGTTGGCCGAAAGGCGCAATTATCGCAGCTGCGCTGTAAACGGACACAACGCAACCAACGTCCTTTTCAGGACGAACGAGGAAGAAGAAATAAAGAAACGAACAAAAACACACACACGCAACAACAACAACAACAGTAATAGCTCTAGCCTTATACAAAAAGTAATATTTAAGAACTGCACCGTTCATCTGTCTGATCTAGAATTCTCAACAATGTATGAAGCCTGGCAATGGCTCGTGTTTGGCTCGTATTTCTGTCTTCAGGTACGTACATCAACACTCATCTAAAGGGTCTGGACAAGACCAATAATTGCTTGTGATTTCTTGGTAATCCTCTTTCTTGTAAGTCGCAATGATGTCCAGCGCCGGCTAGCGTCTTAACTTGACAGATTCAAAACGTCATCGTTACGACCGCCGTGTAGTTTCTGTTCATGTCTTGGTACAGAATGGTGGCGATTGGTTGACAAATATATTATAATTTATTTCTTGCGGTCCAAAACAAAACAAAAAAATTATTATTGTTTGCAAAGTTCCAGATGAGGGAAAATATATCACATCCAAGCATTGTAACGTAGAACAGAGAGAAATCTGTCCAGATCACTTGAAATTGTGTGCATCCTTGTTCAAAGATTTTAGCCACGTCTTTTCAAGCAAATGCAAGGACGTGTAACTATTTCAATCTTCATCGTATGTCGTATCAGATATGTTTGAAAGTTATTTATGGTCCCGTCTGAGTAGAGTGGATGGTGATAAGTACGTGAGAAATAAAGGTGTGAGAAATAGATTTCACGGGTGAATAGCTTAAGGAGAAGGTATGTCTCTGGAATGAGTAAGTTTCTCTAGTCCAGCCTATCTATACGACTATAATTTAGTACAAGACAATCTCTCCCTCCTCATATATGTAAATATAAGTTTAACTACACACACACAGCTATGTGACGACAAGACACACAAACGTGAAAAACTACGGTTCATTGGGTATGGGTCTGACCAACACACAAAGTTAAATTTCTTTTGTTGTTTATTATCATTAAACTTGACAACATCGAATATCTAAAGACAAATCAAATAAAATCAGATTTACATACAAAGGAAATAACATAATAACTGTGTCCTCCCTTTATTGAGAAAAAGAACCCAACAAGTTAATAACCCCAAAGGTCAAAGATTAGCACTATGTTACAGAATAGACAGTAAAGAAAAACAAAGTTCCTACTAAATGCTACTCAGTAAAGTAAATAATTTTTAAAAGCAAAAATCCAGATTAGTACGATCCTGTAACAAAGAAAATTATTCACTCTCTCGCTGACATACAGTGGCCACTCAATCACGCTTACCTAATCTTGGTGATATCCCTTGGAATTACAATGGTTCCTGAATATACAAAAATGTCAGGGGTGTTTCCCAAATTGGCCCCAGTCCATCCTTTAATAAATAAGATTAACAAGGTGGACGCCTAATTTGGTGGTTTATTTCTGGATGGACAAATGTCACTTCGAATGGTTAGTGTAGAAACCGAGATCTTGGGTTCACAGTAAGCAGAGGAAAAATAGTTCCAGTATTGGGAAACATCTGGTTGCTAAAAACTGTTACAATTGATAAATGATGGTAATCCTATCGGCTGACTCTATGGTGATTGCCGATTCTCAAACAGCGTAAATCTGGGTGATACACTTGAATACGACTGTCAGTCGTCAGATAATGTTATTGTTCTGTACAACCCCAGTGGGCTGATAAAAATTGAAAGAAAATATTGCAGGCCTGTATACGTCCAGTTAAATTTATCATTTAAAATGTTTCTTTGTCTCTTTGGCCAGTCCTGTTCACAAATAAACTTGGGCACACACCAGCCAAGAAAAAGACAACATTAACCATTCAGTAAATGATGAAAAAGACCGAAAAAAAGAAAGACCACTGGCCGCTCTTGTGATCAGGTCTGCTAAGAATAAAGAAACATTATGGAAAAATGCGACTATCCTATATATCTACATATATGCACATGGACGGGGACAAGACGATCTCTTATCCACTCCGTCAGTGCTGATTAAATGTAAAAGGCACACGGTTACTTTCTTTACACCTATACAGTCAGATTTTTTTCTCTAGCACGGCGATTTCAGGTCGGATGAAGGTATGCAACCCTCCCCCGCCCCTTACGCGCGCGTTAACGATCAGTGTACAATGTCAATTATTATTTAATTGTCCCTACGCGCACTAACATAAATATCGCCTATCGTTAATAGCTATTAAATTGTCCGCGTCTGTTTGTCATCGGATGGTATTAAATAATAGTCGCTTACTATAATTACACCAAATAAAATATAACGTGAATTCTATCTTCCACTATCAGTCGCGACTGATAGCGGGTTTCGGAAGACACAGTTTATATATCGTCATGGTTATCTGATCTCTAGAGGATGCTACTTTTCACACTATTGTGCATAGCAGAGAATCAGAAGCATTAGTCCCCCAGATGAAAGTTTTCACGGTCGCTCTGTCGGGCGTTGCTAATCGACATCAGAGACTTAAGACCGTGTAACGGGGTTCTCGGAGATTTTGCCCGTATCTGAAAATCAAAGCGTTAACTCCCTTCTGTGTACGAACTTCAAAGGGTACTAGGGGAAATATTTTTGCCCGATCGTCTACTTCGAAAAGGTCCGGTGTTTTCCACGTGCGGTCTGTCAGTTATCCGGTGATTGACAGATCAGCTCGCGTGAGAAACTTGGGTAAACAAACCTGATTCGCTCCCTGTTATGACTGGCAGGTCGCGAAAGTTGGTAAACAACTTCGTTTGTTTATGTTCAAGGAAAAGAGGCGTGGATGAAAATTAAGCTTGTGTGGGTATGACAGGCAGAAAAATGCATGGTTTTGCCAGCAAATCATAGAACGCTAACGGGATTACAAAGCTGTCAGATTACTGTAGGCTATATTTCCATTATACGTCACATTGTATTCGTTTAATCCTATTTTTTTATCTTCCCGCTTTTTCTATTCGGTATTCTTCGTAATTGCTGAGACATATTTCTGTGAACAAAACCATACTCCATTACTCTGTTCAGCTCTGTCATAAATTCTCTGTTAAACATCGAGAATCGCGAATATGAGGAATGCATGTACTCGTATAATACCACCCGTGTGTTACCGGGGCCCGAAAGGGGAGCAAAGAATGGTAACACTGTACCCTACCAGGCATGTCGTAAAAAGCGACTAAGGAGGGTTGGGCATGGGGCTGGTTACCCCATCCCGTAAAAAACTTTTTACCACAAAAACTTCAACAAACATGGACTAATTCACCGCTATAAATCTGATTCGTGGACTATGAAAAGGCATTTGACAGTGTAGACAGAGAATCACTTTTGGAAATTGATGAGGCATTATGGAGTTCCCATGAAGATCTTTCTTAATAAGGAAGACATTACATGCAGAGTTCTTGATAAAGGAAAACTTACAGAACCGTTTAGGATTAGAACGGGAGTGAGACAGGGATGCCTCTTGTCTCCATTTCTTTTCTTACTAGCAATAGATTGGGTTATGAAAACATCGACATCACACAACAGAAATGGAATCCAGTGGAATCTGACTAAACAGCTTCATGATCTGGATTTTTCAGATGACTTGGCTCTTCTGTCCCATAACCATAATCAGACGCAAGAGAAAATGAAAATTCTCGATGAGAGGTCACAACAAGTGGACCTGAAAATACACAGGGAAAAGACAAAGATTATGAGAATAAATGCAAGAAATGATAACAAGGTTGAACTTGAAGAAACACAACTAAAGGATGTAGACTCGTACATATCTTGGCAGTAAAATAGACAAAGTTGGAGAGGCCGACAATGATATCAAAATAAGAATACAAAAAGCAAGAGGAGCTTTCATTGCATTGGGAAACATATGGAGAACAAGGGAAATCAAGTCCAATACGAAAATAAGAATCTTCAACTCAAATGTCAAGTCAGTCCTATTGTACGGCTCTGAGACATGGACAGTAACAAAAATAACAACCAAAAAGCTACAGACTTTTATAAATGGGTGCTTGCGTAGAATAGAAGGACTGAAATGGTATGACAAAGTCACAAATGTGGAATTGATGACAAGAACCAGACAAGTGCCAGTGGAACAAGAGTTGAGAAGAAGATGCTGGCGATGGATAGGACACATATTGAGGAAACCTGTTGATAGCATTACAAGGCAGACCTTATTCTGGAATCCACAGGGAAAGAGAGGCAGAGGTAGACCAAAAACACATGGAGAAGAGAACTGGAAACAGAGGTGAAAATGATGAGGAAAACATTGAAAGAACTTTAGCGGATGGCACGGGACAGGAAGACTTGGCATGTGTTTGTTGAAGGCATATGCTCCTCGGGGAGCTAAAGGGTATTGATTGACACTATTTCTCCACGTCACGTCGTCACCACTCCTACACTGACTAGATACCTGTGTGGACGTGGTCAAACTATTTTCTTTAATGTTGTAGTCCTTGAGTGAAGAATACCAGTTCATGAAAGAAATTAAATGAAGAAATATTAAAGACAAATGATGTCACAAAACCATTGTTAATAAAGTAAAAAGAAGACTTGGAAAATCAGCTGACCTTATCGGTTAGAAATGAAAATTAGAAAAACTTGAATGAAAGCCATATTTACTTTCTACACCTGGAATCGCATTGCATGATGGTTCAGAAAACAGCGAGTGCTTAAAGTACTAGAACACTCAAAGATTAATATGAGGGAAACTGATAGCCAATGCAACGATTCATGAAACATGATGATGATGGCTTCTTATATGATTATGCTGTTCATGAAACTTCTAGCCACTAAGAGCACTGTTTTCCTAGCTATCATTAGAGCAACAGAGCTTGTATAGTTTTAGCTTACGTCTATCTCGCTAAGATTTGTGACAGACTAGATTAACGATATATCTGGTGTACCTTTTATTTTCCTCAATGCAACATGCAGATTACAATTAATACAGAAATTCCTAACAGCTGTGAGCTTGATGAAGCAACTGTAATGATTAGCGGAGGCCGTCTTTTTACCTCTGCTATTGGGTAGTCTTTGCCAACTTCTCTGTCTGAGCGTTTTTTCGTCAGTCCAAGTCACGAACGTGGCTAATTGAAGAATGAAGGGTGGGCACGTTGCGGCAATTGTCAGTTCTCACTTTCATGACTGTCTAATAACAGAGTAGACAGCTGTACCACGCTCAGTGATTGACCAGAACAGACCACCGATTGCGTCTAGCCGTCTTTGATATAGTTCACTCGAATTGGCCCTGGTGCCAGACTGCAAGCCATATGAAAGATTTCTGATCAGTAGAAAATGTCCGATCAGAAAAGGACTTGTTTATTAATTTTGAATCTCGGTGCCATTTGGTTCTTCCTTCTTTTTCTGTTATTTAACGCAGAGGTGTCTGTTAACTATTTGAAGGCTGCTTATTCATTAAGCCAGTCATCCATCAGTCAACCACCAACATTAATGCTATGATCGAACACGCTCTACAAAATTGCTAGTGATAACTTGTGAGCGGTTAAGGAAGCAAAACATTTCAGTACATAAATGTAATCGTCAAATTCAAACCATCACAATTATATACCGAAGTGTTCTACATATGCAAACAGAGAAATGTCAGATTGCCGTCGTCAGTGCTAGTTCAGGAAAAAATTGTATGGACATGTCAGCAACCTGAGGCTGATCAATGTTTTCTTTAAATATTCAAGTCGACATCTAAGGGTGTTCCACACACAAAAAAGAAGTAGAAATATATCCCTACTGAACTACTCTGCTGTGACCTTATAATTGTAAACACTCGGTGAGATCTTCAAAGTTACATCCAAACCTAATGTTTTAGTGCCAAAAAGAAATATAAGTAATTTAAAACCATGACTATGCCAGAGAGATTCTCAACGAGTCTTTTAAGAGCTCAGTTTAACGTCACATTCCGAAACTCGTGTGGATTGGACTGAACAAATATCCGCTGACGTACTACTGAAATATACAGCGGTTATTTTCGACTGGAAAAAAATAAATTGAACTTAGTCTATCGTTTTTTTTATGACCTACTTTATGAAACCTCTAATCCACTACGGCAGTATTTTGTCCGGATTTTCTGAAAACATGTATGTGGAATATTTTGACAATGAGTATATGAAACAAATTGTAGTAATGACATCGAGCACAGCAATGATAAATGCACTTTAAAAAATGAGGTAATAACGATTGTCCGCAGAGATTTTGTTATACTCGGTTCGTAATAATATTTACTACTCGTCAAAAGT
Source organism: Oreohelix idahoensis (assembly GCA_024509875.1). Taxonomy (NCBI): domain Eukaryota; kingdom Metazoa; phylum Mollusca; class Gastropoda; order Stylommatophora; family Oreohelicidae; genus Oreohelix; species Oreohelix idahoensis. Next base: position 135,825 of record JAMPIV010018090.1, on the reverse strand, counting down.
CAAGGGCCACCCTATTATTTTCAATACACTTTTATATAAGCGCATAGAATGATTAAATGAAGTAAGTTTTTAGTAAAAATGGGTGCAATATCTTCCTCTGACAGTCCTCTATGCACGTTAAGCATAAAAACAACTCACCGACAACCATGGTAATCACGTGCAATTTGGTTTGCTGACCATAAATTCACATTTTTAATCTGTTTTTTTTCAAACTTCCGTACAACCAAACAGGTGAAGTAATCGTGCTGATTGACATTCCACGTGCAATGGCGACTTTTCGTGAACAGAGTTCACTCTTAATTTGTTTCACAATCAGCAGACTTAGGGTAGTTTCATCACTTGCAAAAACCATGCCACCGAGGAGAAGTCTTGACACCTTACAAAGAATGAGGGCTATAGCGTGGGTTGAAAGTGGTTTATCTGTCCGTGAGGTTGCTAGACGGCTTGCAGTGTCACACTCTACTATCCAAAGAATTTTGGAGAGATTTCAGGCCACAGGAAGTGTGGAGGATCGCCACCGGCCAGGTCGCCCTAGATGCACCAATAGACATGATGACCGGTACCTCTTGTTGTTAGCCCTGCGCCATCGAACAGTTACTTGTTCCATTTTAAGATGTCAGCTGAGACAAACTGTAAACGTTAATGTCAGTCAAAGCACCATTCGCAGACGTTTACATGAATTTGGACTGGCTGCTCGACGTCCTGCAGTCAGAATCCCTCTTACTCCTGCTCATCGCAGAGCCCGTGTTGCTTGGTGTCGCGAGCATATCCGATGGACAAGGCAACAATGGAGTCAAGTTCTCTTCACTGATGAATCTCGCTTCACTGTGTCATTCAATGATGGCAGGATTCGAGTTTGGAGACGACCAGGAGAGCGATTTACTGATGACACAATTCGAGAGGTGGATCGTTATGGTAGGGGTTCTGTCATGGTTTGGGGAGGCTTCTACAGACACGACAGGACCCCACTCTACATCATCCAAGGCAACTTGACCGGCCCAAGATACCAGAACGAAATCTTGAGACCAATTGTTCAGCCTGCTCTGGAGGCCATAGGTGGTAATGCCATCCTCCAAGATGATAACGCTCGACCCCATCGAGCTCGTGTGGTGAATGAGTTTATTCAGCAACATGGGATCATCAGGATGGCGTGGCCAGCTTATTCACCAGACCTTTCTCCGATTGAGCACCTCTGGGATGTCCTTGGTCGAAGATTGTCAACAAATCACCCCCTGCCAATGGATGTTGCACATCTGACTGCATTTCTGCTTCAGGAATGGCAAGCTGTTCCTCAGGATATTCTTCGGACCCTTGTGGACTCGATGCGTCTACGCTGACTTGAATGCCTTGCTGCAAACGGTGGTCATACCCAATTTTGAAATGTCTATTTGTCCAATATCTATTGTGTGACTTTTGAAAAGGTGGGTGACACACTTCACAGCTTCATTGCAATTGAATGTGTGTTTCCATTTCTTTACGTGACATGTCAATTTGGTATTCAATAAATGCCGTTTTGACTGATACCAATTACGTTTATATCAGATTTGTTTTATGGTTTCAACCAAGGTTTTTCTAAGTGGCCCTTGACTTTTGATGAGTAGTATATTTAAGAATAAATCAGTATTATTTGTAGGAACGAAATAATATGTTATCTACGTCACGAATTAATAATAATTTGAGTCAGCTGACAATGATATTTGAATCCTGATTTGACAAGCAGAAACTTTCAAAATGGCCAGATATCATGACCTGGTCACGGAACTGAAACATGAGAGGGGTCACAGCAAAAGTCATAGCTATAGAAGTAAACCCATTAAGTCATCTGGCCCCCTCGATATGCGATCTACTGAAGCAATTAAGCGTGATGGGACAGTCAAGGACAATGGCACTTAAAAGACTTGGCCAAAATGTTGAAATACCTCGTGCTGCCTGTGGAACAACTGCAGTGGGCAATGGAATCCAGGGCAGTAAGAAATATACAACACATCTTACTATTATAACCGCCTCAAGCTGGCAGAATCGATACAAGAAAGTGTGAACAGCCAGTACAGGAAGTGTGAAGAATGTGGAGCAGGTACCATTACCAGAGGAGCAGTGCAGGCCAGAAAACAACAGGACACTTGAGGGCCATTAGCCTAGTGAGCCCACACACCCGTCCACCTACCCCCTGGGCACACCCACCGCCACCCACGCTTCGGGTCTGTCATTGCCTAGAGAGTAAAGAAGGTAAAAGGTACACAAAAAGACTTATCTGACGGGATAATTTATGTGGATGGTCACATTGCCTTCTGTTGTGATGCCCTCTTATAACGCTTCCCATTACTTAATAATTTTCTGTACTTGGAAAGTAGCAGTTCCAAAAAATTGTTGAGACATGGCTTTGATGAAATATTTTAAGATGTAACTGAAATATTTAACGTAAGCTAAACCTTCACTAGGTATATTTTTAAGTGCGCGCGCGCGCACACACACATGGACACATTACATTCACACTGATATAGTCTTAACAAAATAGATACCCTCTTCACAAAACTCACGTGCGACATTCACTTTGTGATCAGTTCTGCTTCACGTTAAATACCTTGGTATTGTAGATGTCTCAGATTGTCCTTTTATTGACTTTGATGACGGACAATTCTGACAATTTGGTCCAGTATGCCAGAACACGATCAGAGATAGCCCGAAGGCCTACCTGGCCTGTGTCGTTAAGCGCTACTGTTTCTTTTGCGTCCTTCCATACTCTATGTCTTACGTCATTCATCTGTTTGCTGTTTTCTTTGTTCCAGTTCTAGTTCGGCTGATGTCAGGATGTAGTCTTCTCGTTGTTCTCATTAACTGTTTGTCAGTCTACCAAAAGCACTCTTGTGGACACACTTATGACGTAACTGCGGTCTAATGCTTGGCTGTATTTGAGAATCTCACAGAGGTTGTACATATCTTGCCAGCAATATAGACACAGATGGAGGGACAGACAATGATATCAAAATAAGAATACAAATAGCCAGAGGATCTTTCATTACATTGTCAATTACGTGGACATCAAGAGAAATAACAAAAGCTCCAGATTTTCTAAATGAGTGATTGCTTATAATAGATTGAAGTGGTATGATTTGGGGAATCAGAGGGTCTTGACTGATTGATTGACACAGCGTGTAAATGTCAGACATTTTTTTTTTGTTTGCAAAGCTTGAAGGCTGGCAATATGTTCGTTTGAACCACACCATTTCATCCATGATTTAGAAGATACTGCTGACACATTATTTCTTCAATATCTCGAAATCTGCTCAGCTATACTAATTGAAACACGACACCTTAATTTGGACACATCTACTGATGTCACATACTTATCATATTTATTTTGTTTCTATTGGGAAAAAAAAGTTTACATCCATTTCGTTTTTGAGTTTTCTCTGTTCTGACGAAAGCCTGATTAGTGCAGAATGCTGCTGACACATTTTGTTGAATGTTACGATAATTTACCAGGTCATACATACTTTGAGAGCTGGAAAGAATTATCACATATTGATATCAAATGAGAGGAGAGACAAAATGCGCTTTGTCCCCTTGTCTATTTAAAAACTGCGAATTTAAAAGAAAAATAAATAAATTCAAAAAATCTAATAAATGCCAATATTAATGTCAGTGGAAAAACAATAAGGTGTCGGTGTCAGTCCTGTCAATGATAGGTCTACGTCAGCATCAATTCTATGAGCTAGTTGGACAACTAAACAATAGAAACCTTGAATTCACAATGGTCTTTAATACTGAGACAACAACAACTATGCTAATTAGCTTAATTAATATCAAGCAACATTAAACTTTAGAAAAACTGACAGACAACAGAGCAAGTGGAAAGCTTATTTTAAATTAGGCACATTAGAGGTTTGGAAGAGAGAGCGCCAACAATCAGCTGAACATAATTCTAGTCCTCGGTCCTTCAAAGATTGTCTAATGTGGTCCTCCCAGCGGACTCTGGGTCGTCCTGGAGGTCTGGATCCCTGGCTCTTTGTTTCCCATGCTTGTCGTGGTAGCCGATCTTCTCCCATTCTGCAGACATGGCCAAACCATTGAATACACAATGGTCTTTAATACTGAGACAACAACAACTATGCTAATTAGCTTAATTAATATCAAGCAACATTAAACTTTAGAAAAACTGACAGACAACAGAGCAAGTGGAAAGCTTATTTTAAATTAGGCACATTATGATGGAGGATTGCGCAGGTCAAGCTGACATCAAGAACATACTAGGAATGGCTAAGATTACACTCAACAACGTCAAACTGATGTTACCATTTTAAAAACCCTCGTGGATGGGAAGCGAAGCTCCTGAACACTAAGTCCCCAGCTCTCGCAAGGTCATTGGCCGACATAATGTAAAAAAAAAAAAAAAGAAAAAAAAAAAAAAAAAAAAAAAAACGTACAATACAATGTATGAACAATGAGGTATGAGAAACAAACGTAACTACTTGTTGAAGACGTATGAAGGCAAACCTAGTCATTATTCTGACCTAGTCCCAAATACATAAGTGGAATACATACAATGTACCCTCTAACTATCTGTTAGATAGTGTGTGAACGATTTTGAGAAACAGATCGCAGTCTTTGAAAACAGTAGTGCAATCGCAATGTTTCAGTTCCCCTTTTAAAGGTTTGATTCTTCAGTCTCATATTAATCGTAGAACTTGCTTTCGTGCGTAATAGCTGAGATTCATTCGCGTTTTCCTGCGCATGTCAGTGTGTGTCGCATAAGATTTCTACGCTGCTCTAGATTCGTAACGTAGAACACTAGTCAGGAAGGAGTGCTAGTTCAAATACATAATGTAATGTTATACATGAACAACGTACACTCATAACTAAGCCGTTGTGATACGTAGAAACACTAGTCATGCCTGCCTAGGACTCTTCCTGAACCTTTAATACAATACCATTGGCTGTAGATAGAGGACTATAATGTGATACACCTGTAAAAAATAGGCGACTAATTAGTGAGATGATATCTACTGCTCTCATGGAAAGGGGAAAGGTTTTTTTAAAACCTTACCCTGTTGTACAGGCTGAGTCCGATACGTAGAAAAAGACACTGCTGTGCCTGTTGAGACTACATATGTAAATCAGTTTTTGATCAAATACATAATTGTAATACTATATACAAAAACCGTCACTAGTACATCTTCGTGAACGTCCTTGTGGGCTGTTGATACGTAGAAACACTAGTCATGCTAGTCAAATACATAATGTAATACAATACAATGTACACTCTAACTACCGTTGATACGTGTATTAGAACAAACACGAATTAGAACACTAGTCATATGAAAACTAGTCAAATACAAAATTAGTAATACAATACAGAACAACGTGTATTAAAACACTCTGTAGAAGAACTGACGTGTATTAAACAAACGTGTATACGTTAAACACGTGGCAGCGAACAAACTGTATTAGAACATATGGTTTTAGAGCAAACGTGGTATTAAGATCACTGCATTAAGAGTATAGAACAAATATATGAATGTATTAGACAAAATGTGGAATAGACGAGACACGTGAAGCAACGTGACAGGAAGACATTCGATTAAACAAATTGAATAGCAGTATATTAAATGATAATTATTTTGGGTCGATAACTTACTGACTAATTTACATCTTTAAATGGGGCACCTCCCAATGTAGCAGATAGGCAATTCTCACACGATATTTAAACCATCCCGTGCAGAGAAGTATATGAATATTTACCGACATCATGTTGGTAAAATTCATACTCAAACCTTGGCCGCGACGGATTAGCACGACCATGACCATCTATAATCAAAGGGCGTGAAGAAAGCCTGCGGGCAAAGGGTCGTGTGTGACTGTCCATCAATGTGTACGAATACGAAAACAAACGAAAATCTGACAACAAATATTACTTGAAGATATAAGATTGGCTGTAACAGTACGAAAATGACAAAAAACGAGTATAAGAACCACTGAGTATGAGAACAAACGAGTTTGAGAAGAGATGAATATAAGAAATAAGGAGCATACCAGTATGACAATAATGCGAACAAGCGAGTAGGGGAATACACGTGAATGAGAGCTAATGTGTATGAGAGCTAACGTGTGCGAGAACTAATGTGTATGAGAGCTAATGTTGTATGAGAACTAACGTGTGTGAGAACTTATGTGTATGAGAGCTAACGTGTGTGAGGGGAGCCGCGCTGGTGTAATGGCTTAGGCGTTGTACTGGCTACCAGGTGTTCATGGTTCAAACCCGGGCGTCGGCGTTTGAAGAAATGTTTACGGCCGGAAATTTGACTGAATAGCCTGAACGGCTCCTGTGATAAACCCTCTGTGGATGGGAAGGAGCGAAGCTCCTGACCGGGTTGGAAGGAAAGTCCTCAGGTTCCCCAGCCTCGCAATGACATGTCATTGGGCCGAAGGGCTGAAAGCTCAAGTGCCGCTGGTTAAGGAAAAAAAAAAAAAAAAAAAAAAAAAAAAAAAAAAAACGTGTGTGAGAACTAATGTGTATGAGAGCTAATGTGTATGAGAGCTAATGTGTATGAGAACTAACGTGTGTGAGAACTAATGTATATGAGAACTAGTGTGTATGAGAGCTAATGTGTATGAGAGCTAACTGTTGCGCTAAACTTGTCGCAACTTATTCTGACCATGCATTTTGACTATAGTTAATTTTTTAATGCATGGGAAGTAACTCATGGAATTGTAGTCACTTCTATTTCTACAGTCGTCTAATCTTGATAGCTGTCGTCAAGAAGTTGTCTTATCTTGATAGCTAGGGTTGTTGATAGTTGTGTGAACGATTTTGAGTCATGTCCATATATGGAGCGCTCAGATCGCTAGTTCTTTGAAAACAGTTGGCAATCGCAATGTTTCAAGATTCATTTCCTTTTAAGGTTTGAGTCTTCAGTCGAACATCGTAGAACATTCTTCGTTTCGTAAGTTTAGCTGAGTTGTATTCGATTCGCGTTTTCTGCGCATGTCTCTGTTTGTGGCATTGTTTAAAATGATTTCCGCCCAGGTCAGTCTGAGCAGAGATGCTGGTAAGGCGAGACATAGCGATGTGCTAGTCTTCGCTTAGTTTATTCAGGAAGGAGTCCTCATCATTGTTGTTCCTTTTTTGAGATGATATATCTCTATATTATTCCAAATGCAAAAAAGGGAATCTGGAGGCATATGTGATTTATGTGATTTAATTCCTGATGACAGGTAAACTGAATCCTTTTTTTCGCTGAGTAACTTTATCGCCATCTTGTGATGTTGACTTTTGCTTAGCCTGCCTTATTATAAAGTCTGTGATATGACAAGTTTGCTCAGCTCACGATCCACTTATATTGTCACGCATCGGTTGATGCCTGTCCTACGGACTATTTGCTTCCTGACCTTTATTGATGGATCTAGGTTTGATACCTTTGCTGTATAAGGAACATAGAGGACGATAATGTGACGCTCAAAAGACATGCCTGTCTTGTTGAGGTCAAAAATAGGAGACTAGATTTAATCTCCTAGTTGATATCTACATAGCTCTTATGGAAGAGGGGAAGTTTAACTGCCTAGAAAATAATAACTCTGATAACTTCAGAGTAATAAATAGACGGGGTAGATCTCAACTACCTGACTACATGTACAGCTGAGTGTCCAGATATGCCTAAAACGCATAACTATTTGAGTTGGCATATAATGTACATTATTATGATGCTGTCTGCTGTGCCTGTTGAATTGACTACATATGTAATAATGACTGTTTGATCGTACCTATGATGTACCGGCTTGTTTATGTCTACACACTTCGTCATTGTGGCGTCTATAATAAATTATACAAAAACCGTCACTAGCTGTTGCAAGCATCATTGACTTTTCTCATCGTGAGTTAACGTGACGTCCTTGTGTGGATTGCCTTGCTTGTAATGCTCACTGTTTGAATACACATCTGCATCCTACACAAACCAGACCACAGATACCATACTATGTCTTCATCGCCTTCAACAATTATGGCGTACAACAAAAAGACACTCAACATTTGACTCAACACTAACGTGTGTGGGAACTAATGTGTATGAGAACTAATGTGTATGATAACTAATGTGCATGAGAACAAACATGCATTAAAACAAACGTGTATTAGAACAAACACGTATTAGAAAACACGTGTATGAGATCAAACGTGTATGAGAACAAACGTGTATGAGAACAAACGTGTATTAGAACAAACACGCATTAGAACAAACGTGTATGAGAACAAACGTGTATGAGAACAAACGTGTATTAAAACAAACGTGTATGAGAACTGACGTATATTAAAACAAACGTGTATGAGAACTAACGTGTATGAGAACAAACGTGTATGAGAACAAACGTGTATTAGAACATATGTGTATTAGAGCAAACGTGTATTACAACAAACGTATTTTAAAACATACCTGCATTAGAGCAAACGAGCATAAGAACAAACGTGTATTAGAACAAACGTGAATTAGAACACAGGAGTATTAGAACAAATGTGTGTGTATTAGAATGCTGAGAGAGTAGACAGGTGATGCAATATTGAACGACAGTCATGTTGGTAAAATTCTCGTGTACCAAACCTTGGCAGCATCGGATTAGTACGACGTACGGCCAGCCAGTTTATTTAGCGCTGATATGGCGATTGGGATTCCCTAATTACTGGCGTGAAGAGGCACAGCCCAGATGGTTACACGAGGGTCGGTGTTTGTACAAGGATATGGGAGATAAACTGTCCATCTGCGGACATGTTACAGACATGCACCTGGAAGACGGAATGAGGTAATAGCATCTGGATAGCAGTATTACGAAGATATTACTTGAGATAAAAGTAAGATGCTGTATTTGTAGGTATTTGCAGAGAAGGCAATCGGATGTTTTATTGCCATATATGGGAGAGGTGACCTCTGCATTATGCGCAGAATTTTTCCTACGTGGAAATATTTTGAATTACCCCAAAACACACGCATGTTTGAAACGATTGGCGCTCTGCTAAGCATCGTAACAAACAAATGCGGGGGAACACAGGCATTATAACCTGGCTTTTTTTCAAGTCTAGTTCACTGTGAGAATCGCTTGCCAATACGACCAACAGACTGCCAGAGTTAAGACTAGAATCAATTCCATATATCAGACTGGACTTGAGCAATGTTGAGGACTTTCGAGCTCAAAATAAACTCTACCATTTAACAAGGACAACCGGAATCTGAGGAATCTAAAACACAGAGTCATAGTGGGAATTCACTGTTAACATAACAACACCCCAGAAACATCTAAGAGGCCTATTCCAGTGCCTTTATTCCTCTGAGCAAACAGTATGTGAGCCAAGATTGGCGTAAGTGTATATTTTACCTCGTACATTTTTCATTTACTAACATGTGAACTAATATGTATATATTGCCATGTGAATATTAATATGTGAAAATTGCTAGTGGATGTCCAAGTCATTTGAGGCTGGCAACCTCAGCGTATAGAATGATGATTTCATGAACCACCACTGCAAGGGCTGGTGACTGCTTTATTGCTAGTTTCTTAAAGAGAACTAAAAAGCATAGGTAGTCCCAAGTTCCATATGGAGCAGGGAGGGAAAGATAAAAGAAATGATGTACATTCTAATTATAATATTTACATTTTCAAACCAGTGTAAATGTCTATGTAAACATATGCACTTTAAAATTAATGAAAGTTTCAAGCTTTTCAACCAGCATAGAAATAAATGAAAACATATTCAATCTATATGGTGAACATTTTTCAACCAATGGAGATGTAAATGTAAACATACTCTATCTATACTATTAACCTTTTCATTTGAGTGTAAAGTAAATATAAAGCTATTCCATTTAAATGTAAAGAAAGTTTTTCACTCGAGGGATTAAGCTTAATTCTCATCGAGGGTAAATTCTGAGGTAGATGGGATGGTGGAATAGGAAGATGGGGACACATAAGTATGTCTCGGGAAACTCAATACTCAAAGGGTATTCGTTTCTCTTCTTTTACCATACTAGTTGGTGGTACCAGTTGCGGGTACTAATCTCTGAAACAAAATGAGGGTAGAAGTGGCCGAACGCCGAACTAGACATCATCATCAGAGGGTCTTAGAGACGCGGGACCAGCTTTGCAGTTACTCCCTGATCTTACTTGGAACGTGCTGCGCCTTTAATCTTGATCAGAGAGGTGAGAACTCCAGTGACCTATCTGCACAGTGACCCAAAAACCCAGCGGGAGAAAAAACTACCATTTACAGCTAAGTCAAACCTAAAAGCTGCCAAGTGACTTCTTACATAAATCACCCTACCATCACACGATGATGAGTATCTTCTGTTAAAGATTATTCAATTTTTTTAAACCATTAAAACTTAGTTGATTATTAAATTTGTTATTTGTAAATATACAATTTTAACGTCGATTTAATCATTTTATATTGTACTGCATGTTTGTCTCAGTCAATTTACTAAATACACTCTAAACAGAGCTATACCTGTATAATTTGAATTCTACTGAGTAAATCACGGTGGGGGAATAAAAGCATCAATATCATTCTATCTACAAATCTGCCAAGAGTAATCTTGTGCGAAGGTAGACACCTTTGAAGACCCATATTAGATACTCTTGAGTTTTGGCCACTGTTGGACCACTACTGCAAAGCTGGGGAGGCAATTCCGTGACAAAAACAAACGAGAAAATTATTAATCAATGAGTTTAAAAACAACGTGAATTAGAACAAACGAGTATAAGAACAAACGTGAATTAGAAAACGTGTATTAGAACAAACGTGTATTAAAACAAACGTGTATTAGAAAAAACGAGTATATGACCAAACGTGAATTAGAGCAAACGTGTATTAGAACAAATGTGAATTAGAACAAACGTGTACTAGAATAAACGTGAATTAGAACAAACGTGTAACAGAACAAACGTGTATTAGAAAAAACGTGTATTAGAACAAACGAGTATAAGAACAAACGTGAACTAGAACAAACGTGAATTAGAACAAACGTCAATTAGAACAAATGTGTATTAGAACAAACGTGTATTAATTTAAACGAGTATAAGAACAAACGTGAAATAGAACAAACGTGTATTAGAACAAACGTGAATGAAAACAAATATGTGTAAGAACAAACGTGAATTAGAGCAAACGTGTATAAGAACAAATGTGAAGTCAAACAAACGTGTATTAGAACAAACGTGAATTAGAATAAACGGGTATAAGAACAAACGTGAATTAGATCAAACGTGAATTAGAACAAACGTAAATTAGAACAAACGTGATTTAGTACAACAGTAAATTAGAACAAATAAGTAAAAGAACAAACGTGAAATAGAACAAGCGTGAAGTAGAACAAACGTGTATAAGAACAAATGTGAATAAGAACAAACTTGAATTAGAACAATTGTGACTAAGAACAAACGTGAATTAGAACAAACGTGAATTAGAACCAACGAGTATAAGAACAAACGAGTATAAGAACAAACGTGAATTAGAACAAAACGAGTATAAGAACAAACATGAATAAGAACAAACGAGTATACGAAAAAACGTGAATTAGAACAAACGATTATAAGAACAAACGTGAATTAGAACAAACAAGTATAAGAACGTACGTGAATTAGAACAAACGAAAATTAGAACAAACGTAAATTAGAACAAACGAGTAAAACAGCAAACGTGAATTAGAAAAAACGAGTATAAGAACAAACGTGAATTAGAACAAACGTGAATTAGAACAAACGTGTATTAGAACAAAAGTGTGTTAGAACGAACGTGAAATAGAACTAACGCGAATTAAAACAAACGTAAATTAGAACAAACGTGAATTAGAACAAACGGGTATAAGAACAAACGTGAACTAGAACAAACGAGTATAACAACAAACGTGAATTAGAACGAACGAGTATAAGAACACACGTGAATTAGAACAAACGAGTATAAGAACAAACGTGAATTAGAACAAACGTGAATTAGAACAAACGAGTAAAAGAACAAACGTGTATTAATGGAAACGAGTAGAAGAACAAACGTGAAGTAGAACAAACGTGTATTAGAACAAACGAGTATAAGAACAAACGTTAATTAGAACAAACGTGATATAGAACAAACGTGAATTAGAACAAATGTGAATTAGAACAAACGTGAATTAGAACAAACGTAAATTAGAATAAACTAATAAAAGAACAAACGTGAATGAGAAGAAACCTAAATTAGAACAAACGTGAATTAGAACAAAAGCGTGTAAGAACAAACGTGAATTAGAACAAACGTGTATAAGAACAAATGTGAATTCAAACAAACGTGAATTAGAACAAACGTGAATTAGAACAAACGTGAATTAGAACAAACGAGTGTAATAACAAACGTGAATTAGAACAAACGATTATAAGAACAAACGTGAATTAGAACAAACGAGTATAAGAACAAATATAAATTAAAACAAACGAGTATAAGAACAAACATAAATTAAAACAAAAGAGTATAAGAACAAACGTGAATTAGAATAAACGAGTATAAGAACTAACGTGAATTAGAACAAACGTGAATTAGAACAAACGTGTATAAGAACAAACGGAATTAGGACAAACGAGTATACGAACAAACGTGAATTAGAACAAACGTGAATTACAACAAACGTGAATTAGAACAAACGAGTATAAGAACAAACGTGAATTAGAACAAACGAAAATTAGAACAAACGTAAATTAGAACAAACGAGTAAAAGAACAAATGTGAATTAGAACAAACGAGTATACGAACAAAACGTGAATTAGAACAAACGTAAATTAGAACAAACGTGTATTAGAACAAACATATGTTAGAACAAACGTGAATTAGAACAAACGTGAATTAGAACAAACGTGTATTAGAACAAACATATGTTAGAACAAACGTGAAATAGAACAAACGCGAATTAAAACAATTGTAAATTAGAACAAACGTTAATTAGAACAAACGGGTATAAAAACAAACGTGAATTAGAACAAACGAGTATAAGAACAAACGTGAATTAGAACAAATGTGAATTAGAAGAAACAAGTATATGAACAAACATGAATTAGAACAAACGTGAATTAGAACAAACGATTGTAAGAACAAACGTGAATTAGAACAAACGATTATAAGAACAAACGTGAATTAGAACAAACAAGTATAAGAACAAACATGAATTAAAACAAACGAGTATAAGAACAAACGTGAATTAGAACAAGCAAGTATAAGAACAAACATGAATTAAAACAAACGAGTATAAGAACAAACGTGAATTAGAATAAACGTGCATTAGAACTAACGAGTATAAGAACAAACGTGAATTAGAACAAGCAAGTATAAGAACAAACGTGAATTAGAACAAACGAGTATAAGAACAAAAGTGAATTAGAATAAACGTGTATTAGAACTAACGAGCATAAGAACAAACGTGAATTAGAACAAACGAGTATAAGAACAAACGTGAATTAGAACAAACGAGTATAAGAACAAACGTGAATTATAACAAACCGTGAATTAGTGTCGTAGATTTATGATAGGGGAATTAAGACATAGATTGGTCCCTTCTGAATAGTTAAGAATAGGTGATAGCTCAGTGAGATGTAATGTAAAGAAAATAGTTATTCACGAGTGTGATGGTGGAAATATGCAGAGTCTGTCCCTGAAACTCGAGAAAAAAAAACTTCTCTCGTCAGCCTATCTCTACAACAGAACTAGTTAGTCAGACAGTCTACAAAGAATATATATTAATATATCAACCATTCACGTGCACCCACACACATATATGACAACAGTTAGACGCAACAGACGTGAAAACTACATCAATGGATTAGGGATCTTTTGGGACAAGCTGACCGACACACGTAATTAAAGTTTATGTAAATTTTATTTATCATAAAGAACTTCAAAACAGTAAGAATTTTGAATATCAAATCACATACAAATCATCATAGGTTTAAGAAATTAATAAAGATTTAGACTCATAGATGTAATCCTCCCTCCCTCTGTTGAGACACAAGAAAAAATCCCGTTAGAAGAAAGTTATAACCCTCAAAGGGTCAAAGAGTTATACACTATGGTCTAGGATTTCCTTCTACAGTTAAGAACAGAGTTGATACATTAATCTATTCTAAGAGGAAAACAGCATTAGCAAAACTTACATAAAGAAATACAAAGTGGGTGTATGAGTTATACAATGAAAGAATCATTCATTCCTGCTTTCATTCTATTCATACCGCAGTGGCCACTGACATTCGTTCTTACCTACAAACTTGATTTTCACCTTCTGGAACAATTTTTAGGACATACCCACACAACGCAAATCCAGTATTCTTTTGGCAAAGATTAACCCCAGCTCTACAGAGACCGGTTAATTCCAATTCTCCGGGGAGCGTTAACTTCACGGTTTATATTATAGGGTTACTGTTTATGTCACTGGAAATCCGTTCAGGTAAGAGATTCCACAGGGCTCACAGTGTCAGAATCTTGAGGTTTCCAGTACTTTATGAAATGTCAGGTCGGTCACTTCACTCAGTATAAACAAATTTATTGTCACACCACAATTGGTCAAACGTCGGATATGTTAATGTTTGTAATTTTTCCCCCACATGGGCTGCATGTAAATGAGATTTTGGAAATGAAATATAATCTGGCTCGATAGGCCCAGTTACCGCATTTAGTCTTAATGTCCTTTAGGTTGGTACTCTGTCTCTTTCTGGATGCAAACACAATGCCAGACAGGTTTTCCTTGAAGACCCACGTATTTAAGTACAAAATGTTCTTTCTTATGGTTATTCTCAGATATACATTGAAGCCGCTGGTAAGTTTTAGGGTATGACCCAAATACTGTATAGGGAGAAAAATGCAAATACTAAACATAATATAGTATTATTCACAATCCTATCCTTACCCCGCGTAACATAGAATATCATCCACTTCGGTTATTTAACTTAAATTAGAACTATAAGCTTAGAGCTTGTCTCATCGTTTAAAACTTCCGTGAAATAAATTCTAGTCCTTGTTTTAAAAAAACGTTTGAAATTAAAAATAAATACATATTTCGTCAATACTCATGATGAATCGGTGTATTTACTTAGTTGGTTAGAATATCCTCTGACTGGTTACTAGCAGTTAATAAAATTTATGTTATAGCTGGAAGAGTTTAGCTAGAAATATTTATTAGTTCTGCTCTCCACTGTAACACAATAAAACTTTAGAGAAATAATATAACGGACCTAACTAGTAAATCACTCTGCACAGAAAATAACTAGTAAAATATAATTGACGATTTAAAAAGATTAAATCACTCAAACTACTAGTATAGTATTTACCTCAACACCGAACCACTAAGACTTTTCTCCAACGAAAACTAAGAAATTCACTTAATACAAGTTATTCTAGAATCGAAGCTAGCTGTCTAGAGAAATCTGTGAGGTACTGGATAAATTGAATTAGATTTCTGTGGTACGTACGTACGTACGTACGTACGTACGTACGTACGTACGTACGTACATACATACATACATACATACGTACATACATACATACACACACATACACACATACACACATACATACACACATACATACACACACACATACATACATACACACACATACATACACACATACACACACACACACACACACATATATATATATATATATATTAAAGACGAAAGGGAATAGATTACATTATTACCTAAAACCAGACTCTGTCCGACTATCTGCCAGATGTTGGCACCTACGGGAAAAATCTCTGCTCAACTTCTAGACATGAAAGAAATCTACATATTGTTACCGCTGCAGACCCGAGCACCGAGCGAACAGTCTCTCTTAGATCCTGCGTAACATGATTGACCAGACCGTGCGAGATTTCTTCTATCGAAAAATCACACTATTTGCCATCTGCAGATGTGGTCATAAACGAAATATAGCGAGCCCGTCTTTGATCTGGCAATTCGCCGTGTATAATTACCTTTCTAACGTACAGTTATCAAGGAAAGGTATTAGAAATTGTCTGCTCCTTTCTACTAAATTATTCAAATCTATTTCCCCCTGGTCGCTGTCTGATCTTATCCAACGAGTTTAAATCGCTGGTGTTAAGAATAATTACAGATCAATGTAGCTAATAGTCTGCTCGTGAACAACGTCAAAGAAGTAGCGAACCGCAATAAAATATGCATGCTAATGAGAAAAGGGACACATCTCAGAGGGTATAGAATGGTTTGATTATAACCAACAGGCGTAGATGAAAGAAAAATGTAGATGAAGAAATAGATATATGAAATCTATAACATAATCTGTCACAATTAGAACAAACGTGAATTAGAACAAACGTGAATTAGAACAAACGAGTATAAGAACAAACGTGAATTTGAACAAACGTGAATCAGAACTAACGAGTATAAGAACAAACGAGTATAAGAACAAACTTGAATTAGAACAAACGTGTATTAGAACAAACGAGTATAAGAACAAACGTGAATTTGAACAAACGTGAATTAGAACAAACGAGCATAAGAACAAACGTGAATTAGAACAAACGAGTATAAGAACAAACGTGAATTAGAACAAACGATTATAAGAACAAACGTGAATTAGAACAAACGTGTATTATAACAAACGAGTAAAAGAACAAACGTGTATAAGAACAAACGAAGAAAACAAACACGCTGTGAATGTGAAGGAAACAGTAAAAATGTGGTCAAGCTATTCTCTAGCACGTGATATAATCCTGAATTTCTGACACGTTAAGATGATGTAACATTCGTCGTTGTAAACAAATTCATATCATGTCCTTTAATCTGGCACAAATATTTTCATCATAATCATTATCATAATTGTTATTAATGTCAACATTCCGGACATTATCATCATAATTAATATGACACATCGTCCTTCCAGTCATCAATATCATTCTCAGTCTATGTAAAATGATATACTTTCAGAATGGCATCGCCGGACCGTTTTGGTACGCTGTTGGTATCATGTTCAACATTTTCGTATTTCCAATTTTGTCGGTGCAGTTTAAAACAAAAGCACCTGGAGCCAAGACTTACTTACAGGTAAGACTTTTCTTCGCCTCTCATAGACTTCATTCTGTTCCAATTAATTTGAAGAAATAAAAAATTTCCTAATTCATTTAAAGAGTTCCTTTAATCGAAGATTAATCGATTAATTTCGAACAATTTGATAAATTATTTAAAAAATCACATATTACATTTATTTGAAATCACTAAGTACTTTATTTATTTTACTTGTTAATAAGTACAATTTTGGTGGAGGCAAATTCTGTACAGTTATTACAATTATTTTATGTTCTGTACGTGCATGACTTGTATCGATCAATACAGTTTCTCTTGCGGGTAAACGATGATCTTTTATTGACATGAGATCATTGATGGATGGGGCAAATGTTAACCATTGATATAATTATTTGTGTTGTCACGTGATAAGGCAACCACTTTTCTTTTGTATTGTGTTAATATAATACCATAGTAACCATAGTGGATTCTGACGTCATTAGTTGTTGTAACTGTGTAAAAGTTGTTAGTTCTAAGTATGAAATCACCATACACACACAAACATACATAGATTCTTTGCCAAATACATTGCATTCAGTAACTGATGCGGTTGTTTTCAGTTGAGAAGATGTAGTTACACCGTTTATCCAGAAACATGTTTGATTGAAAAAAAGAAACATACAAAATGTTGATTTTCTTTAGTGACGTTAGAAGTGAGAAATGACAGAGTGGATTCCCTGGACGGCAATGATATGCCAACGTAAAGCCGTTACTTTATTTGCTTAATAAGGAAACGTCCAACTCAAGCTATATTTTCTTTATTAATTTTTGTCCGCTTTTCCATACTTCTGAATTTACGTTTTGTTCAACCAACGGTCAAAATATGATAGACTCATCAAGTGATAACTACAGAAAGAGAAGAAAGTCATCAATTAATCAACAAGATAAGGCGCATCGTCGTTCAGACGTGTCAAGAGAAGTGAAAAGTGATGGTATTTGATGACAAGTAGTAAATGTAACTCAAAAGACAAAGATAGAAAGATAATATGACAGATCTTTAATACAATGAAAAAACATCCAGAGTGAATATTCCTAAATATCAGATATATATATATATATATATATATATATATATATATATATATATATATATATATATATATATATATATATATATATATATATATATATAGAGAGAGAGAGGAGAGAGAGAGAGAGAGAGAGAGAGAGAGAGAGAGAGAGAGAGAGAGAGAGAGAGAGAGAGAGAGAGAGAGAGAGAGAGAGAGAGAGAGAGAGAGAGAGAGAGAGAGAGAGAGAGAGAGAGAGAGAGAGAGAGATGACCTGAAAAATTGAAAAAGTGACCCGAGAAGAAATCTAACAAGACATGATTCAATGAAGTAAAAGACGATAGGAAGCGGCCAGATATGAGCGCCAAAAGCAGCCAGCGAGGCACAAAAAAGTGTCAATCAAAACATTTGGTCACTTTATTTTGAGTACAGACAACAGTCTAATCTACTGCCCCGATAGTCCATTGACAGCAGAATATCTGGGTCGGGGTACAAAACGGAAGTCAGGGGTCAAGGTGTCAGGCAGGATTATATATATATATATATATATATATATTTTTATAAATATATATATATGATATATAATATATATAATATATATGATTTTTCGTATGATAACAAGTAAAAATGATCGTTAAATTAAAAGTGTACGTTATGAAAACATATTAGAACGAAAGACACTAGGAAGTTCACAACAACAAAATGAGAAGTTCGTCACCGATTTTTGGGCACAATCGTGAGTTTTGATATTTCTTTCTAATTTAGTTTCCTAGGTGCAAACCTCCGCCTGTGTACATGATCAACATTTAGTGGTTCATATCCTATAATTATAACCAGATAGTATTTATGGTTTTACAGAACGTTGTGTTGATAATGCGAAGGTAAAAACAAGATACTGTTTATGACAGAGACAACCCAACGTCACTGGTGTCACATTCTGACAGATTTCATTCCACGTTCTCACTGAATGCAAACGAGAGCAAAAATAAAGCTATCAATCAGGTTCTAAGCTGCTCACTCGTCTGCTATCATATTTTGCACACACAGGCGACGACAGAATCGGATCTCTCTCACAATTTAGATTCATAAGCGACCCGGAGGGCTTCAAGCCATCTTCCTTCTCTCCGCTTCCCCTATGTGTGTGTTGTGTTATTGTTTTTTTTTAAACCTCCCCGACACTGCTCATTTCACAGTACTACAGGCCCCAAACCCAGGGACTCCTCTTAACGTTTTCTACAACAGTCCTCCCCACTCACTGGGTTCTTATTTCCCTACATATTAATTCTGAGTCTTCGCCAGCCAATTTGCTGGTTGTTGGTTAATCTCCCGTTCCAGGCACTAACCCTGGCTTATCTTCTCTTCATAGACAGTGTGTAAAGGAAAGAAGTGAACGTAGAAGGTTATCTTTCGTTTTTTCTTCTTCGTAGACACTGTCCTGCCCTTGGTCTCAGTGTGCTTGCTATAATCTTCATTTTCTCCGGGTTATTCTTATAATCCTCCTCTTCTACACAAAGTTATTATTACAATCCTTACTTTCTATTCATAGTTATTATTACAATCCTTACTTTCTATTCATAGTTATTATTACAATCCTTACTTTCTATTCATAGTTACTATTATGATCAGCTAGTCTGATTCTGTGCACGGTGCAAGAGCAAGACAAAAGAACAAAGAAGGAAAGAGAAGAACGTTCGTGCGCACGTAACAGTTTCTCTTCTTGTGTTTTGACTTGGCTGCGGTGGACCCACATTTCTTTAGACTTTATGAATACTCGTTTATCAATCTTCCACATCAGCTGTACACCGTCCCTGTCTCTGAAGCTACATAATCTCCTGTTGAAAGTGAATGGTTGTAGCGTTGGCAGAATGTATCACAAATTCACGCCTCTACTGGTGGTTAGAGACAGGGAAAGTCATCCATCCCAAACAAGCAGGATGTAGAAGAGGAAGACAGACTGTTAACCAGGTAATCCGTCCGTTTGGTGCAACAAATTGCTGATGCTTTCCATGATAAAAACCATGTGGCCGCAGTTTTCGCAGACCCTCAAGCAGCCATACGACCGAGTATGGAGAGATGGTCTATACTTCAAGATGCAGGAGATTGGCATAGAAGGAAGAATGTTTCATTGGATAAAATATTTCCACACACATCGAACCAACTCCTCAACGGAACAACATCAGGAAAAAGAACAATTCAAGAAGGCTTCCCACAAGACTCGGTCCTAAACTGAACAATTTTCCTTATATAAATAAACGACCTGGTAGACCACCTTGAAATACTCAGCACACTGTTTACTGATGACCTAGTCTTTTGGGCTGAAGGGAAGTCCCCTTTGCAACTGCAAAAGAAACTAAACCGTGCACTGGCAGCTCTAACAACCTACTGTAGCTTGGGGAAAATGGTGATCAACACGAGTAAGACAGTCTACACTGTATTCACACTCAGCAACAAAACAGTAAGAAGAGAACTGGATTTTAAAACTTGATAATACAAAGCTAGCTAAAGAGAAAAATCCGACTTATCTGATAATACAGCTAGATACCAGACTGTGGCGAAATCACCTAAGTCGTTACATTTTCCTGTGCCAAGCGTTAATTTATTATGTGCTTTTCCATTTCTTTTTTCCCACCTCTGAAAGTAGTTGTGATTTTCGATTCATTGTTTTACACTCTCTCCTTCAATTAAATATTTTTTGTCATATCTGGGTTTGATCGACACTCTTTACTGATTATTGTAATCATTGACTTTTATTTGAGCCCATACCAACTCCTGGATCTGTAGAGTGAAAGGTTGTTTACGTCTGCGTAACACGTTTCCGACCAGGCAGTAAAGACACGGATTTCAATGTAAAAAACGGAGATGGCCACAATGAGTTTATTTTATCGCTAATACGGTTAATGTTACCTCCGATTTTCTGTCTAGGATGGAACAAGAAACCCAGGTTGTTGCCTGATAATTGTTCGTGTGCACATGAACGTGTCGGAGAATATTAATCTGGTGACAGATTAAAGACACGCACTTAAGATTAACGAATGTAATTTTTAGAGCACGAAATGATATAATCGTTTCCGGGCAGATTTGTTGTAAGCAATAGTTGTGATAAGTTGTAAGTCTGGGAAGGTATTATCAGTGTTAGAGCTATGAAGTGGTGAGTTGTAAACATGATGAATGTCGACGGAAGAGGCAATACCTTATATGGGAATGACTTTTGAAAATTCACATCTTATGTGTCACGCAGGAATTTTGCATGAAATGGTATTGGGGATAGCCCCTACCAAAATACGCAAGTTGATTAATATCCGTTTGGCATTTGAGATGTTAAAATACAACATCTCTGAATGGACTTCACCTCCACGTAGCAATGTGGGATGCGTGGACCAAAAGTTGCTTACAATCTAGAATATTTTAAGATTACGGCACTGATAATTCAACTCATTCACCATATAGAATCATGATTTCATGAACCACCACTGCTAGAGCTAGTTCACACCAGAAGTAGTCTCAAGTTCCATATGGAGCAGGGAGTGGATGATGACAGAAATAATGTACATAATTATTTCATTAACCTTTTCAACCAGTGCATATGTATATGTAAACATATTTTACATAAATGCAATGGGTGTTTTTCCGCTCACTGGGATTAACATTAATGATCAGAGAGGTTAAAGTTGTGAGGTAGATGGGAAGGTGGAATGAAAAGGAGGGACACCTGATTTTCGTGTCAAGAGACCCAATACTCAGGAGGGATTTTTTTTCTATCTCAATTCATGATATTAGTCGGTGGTACCATTTGGTGGTACTAGTCTGTGGAACAAGTGTGTGGTATAGGTGATCTTCAGTCGAAGCTAGGCACCAACATCAGACGGGTCTTGAAGACGCTGGACCATCTTCGTAATTACCACACGAAACGACGAGGGATATATTACAGCCACTAGACTTGACCAGTGACGAGAGAGAACCAGTCTACAACCTGCAAAGAACCAACATTGGCTGGAGCAGAAGCCAACCGACACCTTACTGGCAGCCAAGTACCCACTTAAAGCTGCCAAGTGAACTCTTTAAGCAAATTCCCTAAACTAACCAAATCATCATCAGTGATGAACACTTAAGGCTAAAAGTTGTCTATATCTATACCCTTATTTATTTTACACTGTTAACTATAATTGATCATTAAATTTGTTATCTTTATATATACAAATTTATACTTGATTTAATATTCTTTTGAGTAACTGTACCCATATGTCTCAGTCAGTTTAAATACACATTAACAGAGCTATTAAAGTAATATTTTACTGAATTAAATCAGTTGGGGGCTCTCCAAACGAGCAAAATTCTCTTCTCCTCATAGAAAATCAGGTAAGATACAAAGTTGATTACGTCCTGGGTAATATCAGCTGTGGTGTTTGATTCCTTTAAATTGGCCAGTTAAGTTATTGTGACGTAATAAATCGAACGAATTAACGTACTCACTTTTAACAAACCAAGAACTAAGGCAGGGCCGGGCAAGATGTCGATAGTGGGTCACTGGTGGACCGCTGAGACTTTCTGGGTGAACAATATATATATATATATATATATATATATATATATATATATATATATATATATATATATATATATATATATATATATATATATATATACAGTAGAACTCCATTTATCCGAACCCCATGGGACCGAGCATCGTTCGGATAATCAAATGTTCGGATAATTGGATTACATAATGTATCGAGTACATGTACACATATTTCTAAAAATAATTAACAATCACAAGGAAAATACACTATAAAACATATTTACTTGTACTGTAATAATAATACCCACACTGTATTAGATCACTGTATCACCAAAATCTTTTATTACACTGCAGTGCATGTACTACTTGTATTAATTATTTTTGTTAAGAAAGAGAAATGTTTTCAAAATAACATTACAAACGATTCAAAACCAGGCGCAACTTACGTATATATGTACTTTCACAGATGTATCCCACTATTTAAAATAATGAGGAATCCTCTTTTGCACCAAACTGGATAGTCTCCTTTTGGCTGCTAAGTCCCGCATTCTCTTCAACAGCAGAAGCTGTGTAGGACAGCTGTCATCTTCTTGCTCGTACCAAGCCATCGCTGTTTCTAGTGCTATAAAGGCCTCTTCAGGACTTTGTTGACATTTTGGGTTTTCTTCATAATCTACAAGTACATCATGTACTTCTGAGGAGTCTTCATCATCGGTCACTTCATGTATTTGGTTTTCTTCTTGCACAAAAGACAAAATTTCTTCGTCATTCAAAAACTGAAAACCAGAATCATTATCATCTTCTAGCCACATGTGTGCATCATCTTTGTCACAGGCCGAAAATCCGGGCATTGCTTGAAACAGTTCCACAACTTCATTTATACAATCATCATTTGTGTCCACTGCAGTAGTTTCATTTCCTCCTTTTTTCCCACGCAATCTATTCCAAGCCTTGTTGAGATTATCTTGTGACAGGGTGGTCCAAGCATCAGCTAACATATATCAGCAGTCTTTGAGATTAAGCTTTTTGGAAAACGCCACCACACTTTCTTCATCTTCAGCCAACAATAAACGACGCAGGACTTCCTTCTTGTACATCTCTTTAAGCTTTGCTATAACACCCTGATCCATTGGTTGAATCAGTGCTGTTACATTGGGAGGCAGAAAAATTACTTTAAAATTTGCATCAACTGCATTCAATGTATCCGTCTCTGGATGAGATGATGCACTGTCCAGTAGAAGAATTACTTTTCCAGTTTTCTTTTCTTGTTCTCTCAGCCTCTTCACATTTGGGATGAACTGATTTGTACACCAATCAAGAAATATTTCACTATTCATCCAAGCACTCTTCTGTGCTTTGTAACACAATGGGAGACATGTCACATTCTTTATACAACGTGGTTTTTTGGCTTTGCCGATCATTAGCACCGGTAAACGATGACTTCCACTGGCATTCGCGGATACCAAAATTGTTACTCTCTCTTTGCACTTTTTAAACCCAGGGGCAGCTGCTTCGCGCTGAGATGCAAGTGATTTTTGAGGCAATGATTTCCAGTATAAGCCAGTCTCATCGGCATTATACACATCATCGAGTGAATAACCTTCTTCTTCCAAAAAAGCCAAGAATGTTTCTTTAAAATTTTTAGCGACAGTTCCATCGCTAGATAAAGATTCCCCTTGAATCTCCAATTCTCGTATGCCATGACGAGATTTAAAGTTTCTTAACCATCCCTGGCTAGCCTTAAAGTCAGGAGGACCGTCAAGTTGATTGTTGAACGGAAGTGCCTTTTCACACAACAGAGAACCAGAGATAGGTTCCCCTTTGCTTCTTCTTTGCACAAACCATATATACAAAGCCTCTTCCAATTTCACATCTTTCGCATT
The DNA here is from genome assembly GCA_024509875.1 of Oreohelix idahoensis. NCBI lineage: Eukaryota > Metazoa > Mollusca > Gastropoda > Stylommatophora > Oreohelicidae > Oreohelix > Oreohelix idahoensis. Next base: position 111,346 of record JAMPIV010018090.1, on the reverse strand, counting down.
TCTCATGGTTTTACGTTTCTTCGACCCATTTTCACTATCAAATTTCGATGCAAAACTCATAATTTTATCCTTGTTACTTTTGATGTCAGAGACGGTAGCTTTCCCAACATTGAAAATCCTCGCAAGTGAAGACACAGTTTCACCTTGTCCTAGTCTCTTGATAATTTCTGTTTTCGTTTCAATTGACAAAACATTGCGGTTCCTTTTATATGCTTTAGGCCTACTGGAAGATGCCATATCGCACAGAGAAATACTTGTACACCAAAAATTATTCTGCTGTAGTAGCAGACACAATTATTTTAAGTTGAACTGTCTATTTAGCCAGTGTTCTACCTAGAACGCACACGTACTCCGGATTGGTAAACCAGATATTAACTGACTTTATGATCTAACTGACTTCCTGTACGTAAGCGACCGAACATTAGCCATCCCATTCTCTACAAATTGTTCGCACACATTTGAAGTTTGCCGCATCAAAAGATTCAGAATTTTAGTCTAACGTGACTGTGGCATCTGATTTTTTTTTTTTTTTTTCTGGAAAAAGTGTTCGGATAATTGGATGTTCGGATAATTGGGGTTCGGATAAATGGAGTTCTACTGTATATATATATATATATATATATATATATATATAAATATATAAATATATATATATATATATATATATATATATATATATATATATATATATATATCATCATAGCAATAACCCGTCAATAATGACGGAAGTAAATCAAAAACTGTAATATATTTTTAAAATCTTTTTTAATTCAATATAAAAGTTATTTGATGACAACATTTTTGTTGAAAGTGCGTGGATTTGTTTCATAGAAGGTTCCCTGATTAAAAAGTGTTTTAAACAGAAACTTTCAAGTTTTCATGATTTATTCCTCGGGTGAGGGCGACATAGAGATGGCGATGTCCGAAAACAGGTTCAGCAACGAAAAATCCTACGTGATCATAAGATTGTCCTTGCGCCTTATTGATTGTCATTGCAAATGCTAAAATCACCGGGAATTGACGACGTGGCATCCTAAATGGCAAACTGCGCTCGCTCGGTTCTAAGTCACTGCGAGGAATTAAGACTCGTTCTCCCTTATGATGCATACATCAACCTTTAATTTCAGCAAATGCGGTGGCATTCCTGATGGGCACTGCTCGTTAAGAAACTCGGTGGGAAAATCAACTGCGTCGTTGGGAACATCGGAAATCATGGTATATATGCTCCAATAAACCGTTTCATTTCCAGCGAGTAGCTCCAACAATAAGTACGCAATACTTTAAATTAAAATTGTGTCTTGAAGAAATAATCAAAAACTTACATTTTAAGATTATTTTTAACAAAATGATGAGTTAAATCCGTTTCCGGAATGAAACTGGGTTCTACAATCAAAAACTTACATTTTATTCATTTATCACTGTCACTCACTTTGTGTTGCACAATTCACCGACTTTTCTTCAGTGAGTGTTACTATTTTCGAGAGAGTACATATAAGGGAAAGAATACAATTAATATCTAACTTTCAACCACAGTTGCATCCCTTAGATGTGACCGACATACAAAAGGCGAGAATTATGGAATTTGATGATATACAAGCTGTATATCCGGATATATAAAAGTTAAAGGTAAAGATAGTCCCATAGCAGGTACTGCAGTAGGGGAGTGAAGTGTTAGAGACTTCACCATACTAGGTCCAGCATCGAGAGGTGGGGTGACCATTTCCCTACCTCGCTGCCTTTTCCTTCCCTAACTCAAAGTCAGATACCCATTTACAGCTGGGTAGACTGGAGCCTGTCGGTACCGTGATTCGAACCCGGCACCTTTGGTGATACAGGGCTTACATTCCATCCATTCTCAACTACAAGATGATTTTATTTATAACTTGTTGCCATGCCCATATGTTTAGTTGTCTGACAAACATCTACCCATATTATTTCTGGCTTGTTGCCACGCCCATATGTTTAGTTGTCTGACAAACATCTACCCATATTATTTCTGGCTTGTTGCCACGCCGATATGTTTAGTTGTCTGACAAACATCTACCCATATTATTTCTGGCTTGTTGCCACACCCATATGTTTAGTTGTCTGACAAACATCTACACATATTATTTCTGGCTTGTTGCCACGCCCATATGTTTAGTTGTCTGACAAACATCTACCCATCTTATTTCTGGCTTGTTGCCACGCCCATATGTTTAGTTGTCTGACAAACATCTACCCATATTATTTCTAACTTGTTGCCACGCACATATGTTTAGTTGTCTGACAAACATCTTCCCATATTATTTCTGGCTTGTTGCCACACCCATATGTTTAGTTGTCTGACAAACATCTACCCATATTATTTCTGGCTTGTTGCCACGCTCATATGTTTAGTTGTCTGACAAACATCTACCCATATTATTTCTGGCTTGTTGCCACACCCATATGTTTAGTTGTCTGACAAACATCTACCCATTTTATTTCTAACTTGTTGCCACGCCAATATGTTTAGTTGTCTGACAAACATGTACCCATATTATTTCTGGCTTGTTGCCACGCCCATATGTTTAGTTGTCTGACAAACATCTACCCATATTATTTCTGGCTTGTTGCCACGCCCATATTTTTAGTTGTCTGACAAACATCTACCCATATTATTTCTGGCTTGTTGCCACGCCCATATGTTTAGTTGTCTGACAAACATCTACCCATATTATTTCTGGCTTGTTGCCACGCCCATAAGTTTAGTTGTCTGACAAACATCTACCCATATTATTTCTGGCTTGTTGCCACGCCCATATGTTTAGTTGTCTGACAAACATCTACCCATATTATTTCTGGCTTGTTGCCACGCCCATATGTTTAGTTGTCTGACAAACATCTACCCATATTATTTCTGGCTTGTTGCCACGCCGATATGTTTAGTTGTCTGACAAACATCTACCCATATTATTTCTGGCTTGTTGCCACACCCATATGTTTAGTTGTCTGACAAACATCTACACATATTATTTCTGGCTTGTTGCCACGCCCATTTGTTTAGTTGTCTGACAAACATCTACCCATCTTTTTTCTGGCTTGTTGCCACGCCCGTATGTTTAGTTGTCTGATAAACATCTACCCATATTATTTCTAACTTGTTGCCACGCACATATGTTTAGTTGTCTGACAAACATCTTCCCATATTATTTCGGGCTTGTTGCCACACCCATATGTTTAGTTGTCTGACAAACATCTACCCATATTATTTCTGGCTTGTTGCCACGCCCATATGTTTAGTTGTCTGACAAACATCTACCCATATTTTTTCTGGCTTGTTGCCACGCTCATATGTTTAGTTGTCTGACAAACATCTACCCATATTATTTCTGGTTTGTTGCCACACCCATATGTCCAGGTGTCGGACAAACATCTCCCACTTCCCCTGCCTCTATAAACTGTCTTTTTTTTTTCTTGTCGCACTATTCCCTCGTGCTACATGTAGCACCTTGAGAGAGAGAGACAGAGAGAGAGAGAGAGAGAGAGAGAGAGAAATGTTTAGTGTCCTTCTGTTTGGATAATTACACCAGATATAGTCATGGTAGAGTTCTACCCCCTTGGCCATGGTTGTAGTGTGCTAAATGTCAATATCTCAACTTCCAGACAAGCCGACACCCCACCCCGGAGCTCCAATATGTAGAGGACACAAGTGTGCTATCTAGTTTTTATTTAAGAACAGATAAGAGCCATTTTTAGTCTTCAATATTGGTGATTGTGCACCGCTAAATCGATTTATTGTGACTTAAAAGGGGCAATAACTTTGTGGAGTTTGAAAATTGACTAAAGAGGATTGAACGTTAGTACTTGAAAGAGTGTGCTTGTGTTGTCAACGTATTTAGTTTCATTCACAAAAAAGTGTTGAATTTATATTATTTCTTGTGAACGTATTTAGTTTCATTCACAAAAAAGTATTGAATTTATATTATTTCTATCTTCTTCACAATCTAAATCTATATGAATACACATCTCTGATTTGCACCCTCTGTTTACGTAGTAAATACATGAGTCCGTTATAAATTCTCCCAACTGCGGCAGTTAATTTATCGACACGTTCTACTTCTCACCTTTTTACTTAGTTCTTTTAGGGCGCTGACAAATTCACTTGTCGTGTTATCCACTTTGTCCATCCGTTAAATATTAACACAGAATCAGTCTGCCGTTATTCGTTTATCAGACTATTATGTGTTTCCCGTACGCTTTAATCATATCACATACTGAGTACATATATATTTAGCCCAATCATAGTTTCTCACATCTGATTCTACATACACTCAGTCACTGTCTTCTGTTAACTGTTAGTTCTTGTTGTCCGCTTCTGCACTCAACAATTTCCAATAAAAGAACAGGTTGTATTCAGCTAAAACACAGAATTACTTCAACTGTCACTCAATTCAAATAATTATTAAAAACTTCTTCAGCATATTTTGGCCCTTTAAAGTATAAATCATCTAATTGACCCAGTACTATCCATACAAGATGTGGTGAAAAATTATAATACCCATATATAAATTAGAACATAAATGTAAAGCAGAAAGCAAATATAAGAAAGAAAGAAGAATGGAGCAAAACCAGTGCTTTCCCAATAGCGCAAAAGCCTGAGATTAATAACACTGGAAGGGATGAACGCAAAATCTCTGCTTTCCCTGCTGCATTCTTCAAATAATGGTATCGCCACACCCCTATAAAATATGTACTGTATTTTCTCAATGACCTAGATACTAAAACAAACATTAGTGTAATTACACGCACAAGGTTAACTTAGAAAGACAGACGGACGAACTAAGAGAGAGAGAGAGATGCACTGAGGGACGCATGCAGTTATGCCGCTCGCTGTGTAAGCCATCTCGCACGCCGTTTGCATGGCCTGATTTTCAAATAAACAGTGATGAAAAAAACTAACGACACGACATTAGGTTTCGAAAACAGGTTTAATTCTTATTAGGAAACCTGATACTCTACTGTTTTACGTCTGAGCTCCTGACTTTATACTGATAGTACAGTTAAAAAGATGCGGACAGATGTTAGTTAAAAATAAACAACTAAGATCGAAAAAAGACAGTATTTTTAAATAAGCCATTTAGTCTCATGATAATTGTATATTCGGGTTTCTGAAGACTTGTGGACAAAGAATATGTAATTGGTTGTTTAAATAGTCCATTAGATAATTAAATATTGGTAATAAAACATATAGAGAACAGAGATACTGTCATGTCGAGTCATATCTGCTTGGATGGAATTGCATGATGTTTTTGAAAACATGTAGGTGAAAGAAGGCTAAAATAATACGAAGTAGGGGATTGGCTTGATTTTGAAGGAAGCCGAGGTATGATTGGCTAACTTAGATATACGAATCTAGTTGTTGATAGTAACACATAGTAGTGTGAGATTTTTTTTTAAAGTTAATTCAAAAATAAAGATAGGCTTAGTCCGATTGGCCAAGGCATGTGACCTTAACGAAAGAGTACGCTGCTCGTTGCCATTTAAAAAAAATATTCATAAGAGCAGGAAGCGGTGACAGACTTGTGCTGTGTTTTATAAGATGTAACTACAGAAATCAGTCTGGTACAGTGGGTAAATCTAAAAGTGTGCCATATTCAAATGCCTTATTCATCGTAACCTGTGTAGATTTCCTTTACATGTGGTAAGATTGATTTTATTGACTTTTTTTTATTTGAAAAAGGGTTGTGTATAAGAAAAGGCCATGACAAAAGGTTGTAATTAAATGGTTCCATAGCAGACTTAGGCATGGCCTAGTTGTTGATGCATTATACTATGGACCATTTAAGAAAGTTAGAACTACAGGAATATATATGATGATCATGCAGAAACATTACACCTATCTTATTGCATGGTGAAGTATTGCAGGCATGGCAGAGGCGTAGCCTCCATTAGGGAAAAATAAAAGAAAACTGGTACCATTTGTTCCATCACATGAAAGTGGAGAAGCTAGGTTGTCAGAAGAGCTGACCATGTTCTTTTGTGAAATATATGTTTACAGGTAAATTTGGAGGAATTAGTTTGATATTAAGACAGAACCATAACTTGCTTTGACAGGGGTTCCTGCTGGTACTTGTATGATGCTGATACTGAATGATAGAGCAATTCAGCACTAGATCAAGGAGTCTCTGACACCTGCTGTTATAAAAGAGGCTTAAGACCAGAGGATTGTGAAGCGTTTGGCCAAACTGACTGCAATTGCTGCGATTCCAGGGCTCAGATAAGTGGTATCTGGCCTGGAACAACTTATTACTATTCCTGAAAGATCTCCTGTATTGAATACAAACATTCCTCCAAAAAAGAATAACAGAGACCATATTATTTAAACTAAAGAACATTGGGATGATGATAAACCCCAAGCTGCTTCATAATACCAGTAATTAGATATATTAAAGAATATCCATTTGAAAATTGTACCCATGTACTATAGACATACTGTCTATTGCATGTAAATATTTTAATATATATTTGTAATTATATTATGCAATCAAATTGATTATCATTGACTAAAGTCCTGACCAAAACAATATTTAGGCTCAGAACCAATAAAGTTTAACAGAAAATTTTTCATTATAAAATTTAACAGCTGGAGTTAGTTGAGTTTATCTTAGGATTTAATATTTGTTTGTATATGTTTTGTATTGAGATTATTCCACAACACTTTTACAATACTCTAGACACTTAACGAAGCTATTATTCACATTGATCAAGAATAAGTCTGATTGAGATCGAAATGTGGTAGCAAGTAAGGTCTTCTGTATACACACCAAACTTATTATCTTCAGACACCTTCACAGCTGATCTCATTCAGTACACTAGGTCCCCAATCCCCATATTTATACCTCATAAACTCACCACACAAGAGGGCCGTTATTGTTAACTGTAAGACTTTATTTTCACCTTTTACATTAAGTGCGAAAGGACCCAGATACTGAAACACATTTTCAGACTTCAGCACTGTGTTCCACTGAGTAAAGATGACACCTTCAGATTAGCCAGGACCAAAGAAATGTAGGATTTCAATAACGAGGATTGGACCAAGTATTGACTATCTACTGAAATTAATCAGTAAGAAAACTCTACTTTATAATACAAGAAACCACAAAGTGCTCGGAAACTATAAATAGGATAATAGTGGGATTATCATTAAAGTAATACTCGACTACGTGTATGACGGCCCCAAAACCTATGGCCTGACATTATTCGGAAGTCTGCCTGTGCCAGACGTCTGTAGAAAAGTATAGCCCGATTATACGGGGTAAGTTGTAACATACAATTTTATCATATTATTTTTTACATGTGACATGTTTAGCCCGCTGGCGGTTGTACAAGTACATAGGAGGCTGGCAACCTCAGCATTTGAAAACGATAGAGTCATGAACCACCACACCAAGCGCTGGTAACTGTTTCATGCGGGTTCTCTCACAGGGAACCAAAAGCAGAGGTAGCCCCACGCTCCAAGTGAAGGAGGGAGTGGACGATGATGACAGCAGGGTGCACATATTTATTATATTAACATTTTAATAAGTTTTTATGTATATTTAAACATGTGTAAACCGGGCAAAAGTCTTTCCGCTGTCCAGTCACATTTGTTCATCAAATTAACTGAGAGTAACGATCATTTTTCATCCAATTTACTGGGTTTATGATTTATGCTCAGGGTGGGTAAAACTACTGAAAAAAGGGACAGTGGAAGTGACAGCGGGAAGGCGCCTGACTAAGTGTCAGGAACCCAGTACGTAGTAGAGACATTTGTTTTCTTCTAAAGTTCATGTTACACGCTGGTGATACCAGTTTGTGGAACAAGTTGGAGATACTAGTTTGTGGTACCCGTGTGCGATACCAGCTTTATACGAGTCTGTGAATCAAAAGCTTGAGGTCTACGCTAGATGCATGCCTTTGACGGGTTGTGAAGATCCTTGTCTTGACGTTTGTAGCGTTTATCCCTGCAACTATGCCTGGGACTTGCCCTCACTACAGAAGTCTACAACTGACGGAGCAGTCAGCAAACCAGTCCAACATCTAGCAAGTTAAGTGATTTTAACCCGGCCATAGCAAAAGAAATTTTCAAATCCCACTCGCACTTTAATTATCTGTGAGGTAAATCCCTATTTCAGTTGCTAAATTTATTTATTTATTTACTTGTGTTAAAAAATAATTGATCATTACATTTGCTATATGTATTTACAACTTTGTAGTTGATTTAATTATTACAGAGAGAAGTGCACACGTATGAATCAGTGCTCTTAAATATAAATACAATATGAATGTTTATATTTTACTGAATAATTCAATTACAGGTTCAGAAACGAGCTAATCTATCTTCCTCTTCATAGAAATGGCGGGCAGATGCAAAGTTTACAACAGCCTTGAAACATTCAGCGTTGTGCTTGATTTCTGAAATATCCTATGAAGACTCCCTAAAATATACTGCTCAAAAAAAGTTAAAGGCCACTTTCAATTTTTAGGTCATTTCAACTAAGCTGTTTTTTTTAAACCTGAACACTCAGTCAAAAAAGTTTTGCTGCATTTTGTTGCATGCTTAAACAATGTTTGTTAATCTGACAATAAATCAAATCTGTGTTACGTGTGTGTACCTCCAAGGTCAATCAAATGTACGTGGTGGAAACGGATATAATACATGTTTGAAAATGCTTCCTATGGCAAACCATGTTGATAACATTGCTGAAATTTGCTTTTCACGTGCAAGTCGTGACTATAGTGAACACATTTCACCCACTTTTCGGAAGGAACGGGCAATGGGTATGTTTGTAACATTTACCATTTTAGCCATGGCTCAGCGTGTCTTGCCGTCTTGTGGTAGACGTTGGACGTCCTGACCTGCGTTGTTCTGCGACACTGCCCGTTGCATTATAACGATTGTCGTGAGAAATTCTAATCCACATATATAAATTAAAAGTAAATGTAAAGCCTAACAAATAAATTCTATAAAAGGAAGAAGAATGGTAAAGAACAGTGCTGTCACAATGACAGTACTCGAAATCCCCTTTGTTTTATGCTTCGTCTGCAAATTGTAACGTTTCCACGTTAAATATAAGCCACTGCATAATACAAGCGTTTCCACAACACATTAAAACGGGTATTGCATTTCTAAGAAAAAACATTGAGAGGCACACTGCGTATGACCTAAATTAATTACACTACGAATGGACAGATGGATGTAGGATGGAAAGAAGGGAGGGCTGAAAATCAGGAACGCATGCAACACTAAACACGCGTCTCGCTATTAATGCCACCCCCAACAAGCGTAACGCGATATACAATTACTACTATCACGCGTGTAAGGCCACATGCACTAACTTTTTTTCAGACGGACAGTGATAAAAACACTACCCTTCCCAGAGTTAGGTTTTAAAAAACCTGGAAAACGCTTATTAGGAAAGATGACATTAGATGAATTTACGTTTGAAAACATGACAGTACCCAGACACCACATGGGGATTGAAGTGAACAGGAGGTGGTAGAAAATGCACATTTTGAACGCAGCCACCTAGCTCCCTTAGATTGAGATATTTGGATTCCTTAGGGCTTGCTGACACAGAATATGTTAAGTGTTACGTAAATAGTCCAGGAATTAATAAATTATAGGCAAAAGAAAATAATGAGGGTGTCAGACAACCTAAAAACTCGGAGTCGCTCAGTGGCAGAATTTTAAACCACCATTGTACGGAAATAGGCCACAAGTTACATTTGAATTGATTGGATGGAATGATATGTAAGGCTAAACACGATTAGTCGGACTATAAATGCTATCTTTTGTTGTCAAGGGAGACGGAAGTAAGAGTACTTTTTTTCAAACGATTGGGTAGAGATGGCCTGATTGGTTAGGTCTGTTAATATAGTTAATTGATAGCGTTAGTTCGAGACCACTAGTTCAAATAAGCTTGATAAAGCAACAGTGCGTTGAAGCCAGCTCATATTTTTGCTAAATAAAAGCCTGGAACATAAGCAGATGGGAATTTGTGCCAGTATTTGTGCCTACATTCAGTGCTAGTCAACGTATCTGTGTTTATTTCCTTGAATTTTTGGTAGGTTGAAATATTTGATCTCTTTTTAATGAAAATTGAATGTACATTGATAATTTATGTCTGTATATATGTGCAGTTCAGTAGCGAACATGAGACAAGGCCTATATCTATATATATATATTGCTCCAACCGGAACAGAAGGTGTCGGAGAAAAGTCAAACTACATGGAATTACCACATAGTACACTGACACCTACCTTATGATATGGAAGGACTTATAGCTGAAAGTGCAGAGGCGTAGTAACCATTAAGGAGGTTAATACTGGAGTAAGCTGCTTCAGAAGAAGATAGCAGTTAAACGAAAGCTCTGAACTCTGTGTTTGTGATGTATTGTGCTCAGTCTAGCCAGATAGTATAAATTGGTTCTGAAGTAGGAGGTACATCCTTCTTGTTTCAGGGACTGTGGTCCTAGTTATTGAAGCCGCACCTGGTCTGAGCGTTTGCTGAATCCAGAGGATACAACATACTCTTGGGTCCCTATAGTAACCAGTGAGGTGTCTTCAGAAACAGTGAATAGTCGAGCAGAGGAGTCCTTGCCTGCCGCCATCACGAAAGTTAAGCCCACTGTGGCCAAAAGAGCTCAACACTATGTACCCCTCGTAAATGACACTAACTTAATTAAAGAGGGGCAATTAATTGTTTTAATGTTCGGAACTGAGACCATCTCCAATACTAGTTCCAAACATACACAAGCACATGCAGTCATGATGTCTAATAAGAATCTATCTTGAAGAACAAAACCAGTATTACCTCATATTACCACACCACAACTCACACACATAGAATACTAATATTGTATGTCAATGCAAAGACCACATTTATATCTGTGTACATAATATTTGAAATTACATGTTATTATATTGCCTGGTTCACTGTGTAGTTGAATCAGGATCACTATTGTAGAGAAAATCAATACATATGTACATATCTGAAATTTATCATTGAATCTTTTAAGATAGTCTTCTAGAGTGTTGACTGTTTGTGAGTGTCACAGTATTGTCAAGTGTGGTGGAATAATTAAATTGTTTATCTGTTGTTGTTGTGGTGACTTACACTTCATCATTTGCATAACCCTAGACATATAACGTTGCCAACACAATATTCCAGAATAATTCTGACTGAGATATAAATATGTGGCAGTAAGTAAGGTTATCTGTAAAACACTACACATATTAGATACAGATACCTTCACAGCTGATCTCAGTCAGTACACTAAGTCCCTATAAATATTTATATCATCCCACTTTACCACATATATTGGGGTCCGGTCCGGGATATTGAATCCTTTACTAGTATAAATATTGGGGGTAATTCACTTCAGGGAATATAAAAAGTTAAAAGGTATCCTTGGGTGGAATTAAATAAGGTTGAGCTCTTGGTGCCTGTTTTGTCCATTGGATATATAATTACAGATTATATTGTTTAGTTAGATATTTTATTTAATTACCTGGTAGAAAATGGCGGACCTGGCCAAATTTCGATCTGCGGCTGTACAGACTGCAAAAGAGTTGGGATTAGATGGGCAAGTTATGATTACCTATGTCACTACTGAATGTGACAAATTTATTGAACGCGAAGAAAGAAGGTTTGAGGCCGAAAGAAGGTTAGAGGCTGAAAAAGAAATTAAGAGGTTGCAGATTGAGGCTGACAAAGAGGCTAAAGCATTGGAGGCTGATAGGGAGATTAAGAGGCTCCAAGTAGAAGAACAAAAGGCAGAAAGGGAAGAGAAGAGATTAGCTGCAGAAAGGGAAGAGAAGAGATTAGCTGCAGAAAGGGAAGAGAAGAGATTAGCTGCAGAAAGGGAAGCAGAAAAGGAGGAGAAGAGATTACAAAGGGAACATGAGCTACGACTAAGGGAGTTTGAGTTTCAGGGCCATGCTCCTGAAAATGGTGCCAGTCCCTTTGCCTCTGATGCTACTGCTACTCAGGGAGCCTCAACCTCAGCTATGAACTTTCATTTAGATCATTTTGTTGAGAAAGACGATGATATTGAGAGCTATATAAATAGATACGAATTATTAGCTACCACATATGGGTTAGAGAGAGAAAGGTGGAGCTTAAAGTTATCTCAAGGACTTCGGGGGGCAGCTTATGAAGTTTTTGCCAAAACGCACAGAGATGATCAGGAAAATTATGACATGCTAAAGCAGGCTCTTTTGTTAAGATATGAGAAGAACGCAGAATTTTACAGAAAAAAATTTAGGAATGCTAAACTACTGTCAGGTGAAACCTATCACCAGTTCTCTGCACGGATAGAGACATACTTGGAGAAATGGACTTCTCTGGGGAAAACCCAAGATCTTAAGGAAATGGTCCTTATAGAACAATTAAGAGAGTCCATGGCTCCAGACCTGAGAAAGTTTCTCATGGAACAAGGTGCAGAGAGACTGGGTGAGTTGCTAAATGTTGCAGAAAGGTATCAAGCGGCCCAAGCAGAAGTATCAGGTAATAAAAAGAAACAGGTGGATAATTTTAGGGCACCACAGAACTTTAATAAATTTGATCATAGGGATCAAAACAAAGGTAGAGCACCAATTTGATAGGCCACGGTATGAAAATAAAAATAAAAACCCACAATTCGATGAAAGGAAATATGATGAAAGAAAATCTTTCAACCAAGGGAAAAGGTGGTGTAAAAATTGTAAGATGAACAATCATGACACTGACCATTGTAGAAGGAAACCTGTGTATATGGCCACCCTTCAGGTCAGGTCGACCTCAAGACAGGAGGAGGATATTATGTTGAATACCACGCCAGAAGAGATGAGGAAGGCACAGGCTGGGGATAAGACCCTCAAGCCTTGTTTCAGGAAATTGTCAACTTGTCATACAACTCCAGGCAAGGGAGATTTTTACATGAAAAACAAGTTGATGTATAGGAAGGCCGGAGCTAGATCCAAAGGTCACGGACAGCTGGTACTTCCTAAAAGATATAGGGCAGAATTAATAAGGAGCCTACATGTGAAACCAGATGGGGACCATGAGAAAATAGGTACCATCATCCAAAAGGTGGCTTACAATTATTATTGGCCCAAGGCAAGATGGGACATTGAGAATTTTGTAGAAAGGTGTAGCATAGCACATGAGGGAACACCCACAAGTGGGAACATTGATCAGGACCTGGACACGCCAAGGGGCAAAATTAGGCCTGACCATAAAAAGAAATATAAATTTGATAAAGTGGACCAAATGAAATGGGAAGCCCCTTTTCACGGACAAGCTTCACTTAACTGTTTTACAATGGCCACTATGCGGAGAGTGCAAAAAGATGTCTTACCCCAGGATAAGCCGAAAATCCCTCAATCGGACTTAAACAAACTGGAGGAAGAGGATGTAGAGAGGAAATCTCTCATCAAGAATTTTAAGTGGGGAGAAAGCCCCAAAAGGAAAATTGGTAGCGGTCGTTTTGTGAATGATAATTCAGGGAAGAAAAATCATCACTATAGCGCTTCCAGTGGAAGAGACCATACCGGTGCATGGACAAATAGGTCCACACAATTACAGGTCCATATGTAACGCTGTTAAGAACGTGGACGGATGAAAAAGCAGAGGAAAATATTACATCCTCATACCAATATGTAAATGAGCTGAGCACTCGTTTAAAAACTGGCTGGAAACTTGCCAATGAAAATTTGAAACAAGCCAGGAAGAAACATGCTGCTTATTATAACAGGAAGGCAAAAGACAGAGATTTGGCTGTGGGAGAGAAGGTACTGCTTCTTTTACCCGGAAATCAGAATAAGTTACAAATTGGATGGCAAGGTCCATATACAGTTCTAGAGAAGGTGTCTAGAACCAATTATAAGATAGATAAGAAGGGGAAAGAAAAAATCTATCATGTGAATCTCCTGAAGAAATATTTGGAAAGAGATCATCAGGAAGAGACACACTTGCTAACCTTGTCCATTGCAATGGAGATGAAGAAGGAACCACTTTCATCATTTGAATATCCATTACACCCCTGTGAGACAGCGGCACAGGTGAAAATCAGTACGCATTTAACGAAAAATCAGAAGGAGAGAGTGCAACAGGTTCTAGATAATCATACAGAGGTGTTAACAGATCGACCGGGGCATACAAACTTATTGGAATATGATATGAAACTGATAGACCCCACACCTGTCTGTATGAAGCCTTATTCGATTCCTTTTGCTAAGGAGAAAGCTTTGAAGGAAGAGATAGACTATTTTTTGAAGGAAGGAATTATTTCACACAGTGAATCTTCGTATAGTTCCAGTGTTGTACTTTTAAGGAAACCCTCTGGAGAACATAGACTCTGTATAGATTACAGGAGACTGAATGCTATTACAGAAGGACAGGTGGATCCATTGCCGGATACAAATCAGTTGTTTGCCAGGCTAAATAAAGCTAAGTATTTCTCAAAAGTGGATTTGAGTAAAGGATACTATCAAATTCCAGTAAAGCCTGAGGTTAGACCATATCTAGCTTTTAGTACCTCAGAAGGACACTATGAGTTTAACAGATTGCCATTTGGATTGAAGAATGCACCTAGTGTCTTCTCTAGAATGATGAGAAAATTATTGGACCCTCTGAATAACCCATGCATTACAAATTTCATGGATGATATCCTTATAGCAACAGAAACCTTTGAGGAACACATTGACTCTCTGAACATGCTGTTTAATCGACTTAGGGAAGCGAATTTAACAGCCCGACCAACCAAATGTTGCGTTGGATGTAAAGAATTGGAATTCCTGGGACACACAGTTTATCAGGGAAATATGACCCCCTGACCCAAAGAATTTGGAGAAACTAAAGAAAGCCCCGAGACCACAAACCAAGAAAGACGTGAGATCCTTTGTCTCATTATGTGGTTTCTACCAAAAGTATATCAAAAACTTTAATTCCATAGGTGCACCGTTAACTGATTTGACACGTAAAGGAAACCCAGATCGAATTACATGGACACCACAATGTGAAATGGCTTACCAAGAATTGAAGGAAAAGCTCACAAGTAAACCTATTTTGAAACTACCTGACTTAAGTCAGGAATTTGTAGTAAGAACGGATGCCAGTAATATTGGGTTAGGTGCAACTCTGCTACAGAAATCAGATGCATTGGATGGGGAATTAAGCCCAGTGGCATATGCTAGCAGAAAGTTGAATAAAGCTGAAACCAACTACTCAACTAGCGAAAAAGAATGTCTTGCAGTAATATGGGCGATAAAGAAATTCAATATTTATCTGTATGGGAAGGCATTTAAGTTGCAAACGGATCACAAACCTTTGTCGTTTCTGGCACAGGCTAGGCATGAGAACTCTCGTTTACTCCGTTGGTCTTTATTGATCCAGCCCTATGAGTTTTGCATAGAGTATATAAGTGGAAAAAACAAATCTGGGAGCGGATTTTTTAAGCCGCCATCCGTGTGATGAGAATCACCGTAAGCCCCAGAAATAATAATAAATTTCTCTATGTGTATATAGAATTATAGACTGACATATAACGTCTGTTTTAAGAGGGGAGGATTTGTCGTGAGAAATTCTAATCCACATATATAAATTAAAAGTAAATGTAAAGCCTAACAAATAAATTCTATAAAAGGAAGAAGAATGGTAAAGAACAGTGCTGTCACAATGACAGTACTCGAAATCCCCTTTGTTTTATGCTTCGTCTGCAAATTGTAACGTTTCCACGTTAAATATAAGCCACTGCATAATACAAGCGTTTCCACAACACATTAAAACGGGTATTGCATTTCTAAGAAAAAACATTGAGAGGCACACTGCGTATGACCTAAATTAATTACACTACGAATGGACAGATGGATGTAGGATGGAAAGAAGGGAGGGCTGAAAATCAGGAACGCATGCAACACTAAACACGCGTCTCGCTATTAATGCCACCCCCAACAAGCGTAACGCGATATACAATTACTACTATCACGCGTGTAAGGCCACATGCACTAACTTTTTTTCAGACGGACAGTGATAAAAACACTACCCTTCCCAGAGTTAGGTTTTAAAAAACCTGGAAAACGCTTATTAGGAAAGATGACATTAGATGGATTTACGTTTGAAAACATGACAGTACCCAGACACCACATGGGGATTGAAGTGAACAGGAGGTGGTAGAAAATGCACATTTTGAACGCAGCCACCTAGCTCCCTTAGATTGAGATATTTGGATTCCTTAGGGCTTGCTGACACAGAATATGTTAAGTGTTACGCAAATAGTCCAGGAATTAATAAATTATAGGCAAAAGAAAATAATGAGGGTGTCAGACAACCTAAAAACTCGGAGTCGCTCAGTGGCCAGAATTTTAAACCACCATTGTACGGAAATAGGCCACAAGTTACATTTGAATTGATTGGATGGAATGATATGTAAGGCTAAACACGATTAGTCGGACTATAAATGCTATCTTTTGTTGTCAAGGGAGACGGAAGTAAGAGTACTTTTTTTTTTCAAACGATTGGGTAGAGATGGCCTGATTGGTTAGGTCTGTTAATATAGTTAATTGATAGCGTTAGTTCGAGACCACTAGTTCAAATAAGCTTGATAAAGCAACAGTGCGTTGAAGCCAGCTCATATTTTTGCTAAATAAAAGCCTGGAACATAAGCAGATGGGAATTTGTGCCAGTATTTGTGCCTACATTCAGTGCTAGTCAACGTATCTGTGTTTATTTCCTTGAATTTTGGTAGGTTGAAATATTTGATCTCTTTTTAATGAAAATTGAATGTACATTGATAATTTATGTCTGTATATATGTGCAGTTCAGTAGCGAACATGAGACAAGGCCTATATCTATATATATATTGCTCCAACCGAAACAGAAGGTGTCGGAGAAAAGTCAAACTACATGGAATTACCACATAGTACACTGACACCTACCTTATGATATGGAAGGACTTATAGCTGAAAGTGCAGAGGCGTAGTAACCATTAAGGAGGTTAATACTGGAGTAAGCTGCTTCAGAAGAAGATAGCAGTTAAACTAAAGCTCTGAACTCTGTGTTTGTGATGTATTGTGCTCAGTCTAGCCAGATAGTATAAATTGGTTCTGAAGTAGGAGGTACATCCTTCTTGTTTCAGGGACTGTGGTCCTAGTTATTGAAGCCGCACCTGGTCTGAGCGTTTGCTGAATCCAGAGGATACAACATACTCTTGGGTCCCTATAGTAACCAGTGAGGTGTCTTCAGAAACAGTGAATAGTCGAGCAGAGGAGTCCTTGCCTGCCGCCATCACGAAAGTTAAGCCCACTGTGGCCAAAAGAGCTCAACACTATGTACCCCTCGTAAATGACACTAACTTAATTAAAGAGGGGCAATTAATTGTTTTAATGTTCGGAACTGAGACCATCTCCAATACTAGTTCCAAACATACACAAGCACATGCAGTCATGATGTCTAATAAGAATCTATCTTGAAGAACAAAACCAGTATTACCTCATATTACCACATCACAACTCACACACATAGAATACTAATATTGTATGTCAATGCAAAGACCACATTTATATCTGTGTACATAATATTTGAAATTACATGTTATTATATTGCCTGGTTCACTGTGTAGTTGAATCAGGATCACTATTGTAGAGAAAATCAATACATATGTACATATCTGAAATTTATCATTGAATCTTTTAAGATAGTCTTCTAGAGTGTTGACTGTTTGTGAGTGTCACAGTATTGTCAAGTGTGGTGGAATAATTAAATTGTTTATCTGTTGTTGTTGTGGTGACTTACACTTCATCATTTGCATAACCCTAGACATATAACGTTGCCAACACAATATTCCAAAATAATTCTGACTGAGATATAAATATGTGGCAGTAAGTAAGGTTATCTGTAAAACACTACACATATTAGATACAGATACCTTCACAGCTGATCTCAGTCAGTACACTAAGTCCCTATAAATATTTATATCATCCCACTTTACCACAACGATCACGCAGACTTTGTATGACAGAGTGGGCAACTCATAATCTCCTAGCAACTTCTCGCAGCCCTACATCATCCTGCAGCCATGCCATCGCTTTCCATCTGTCAACATTGGTCAAGCGTCTTCGCTGAGCCATGGCTAAAATGGTAAATGTTACAAACATACCCATTGCCCGTTCCTTCCGAAAAGTGGGTGAAATGTGTTCACTATAGTCACGACTTGCACGTGAAAAGCAAATTTCAGCAATGTTATCAACAGACTTTGCCATAGGAAGCATTTTCAAACATGCATTATTTCCCTTTCCACCACGTACATTTGATTGACCTTGGAGGTACACACACGTAACACAGATTTGATTTATTGTCAGATTAACAAACATTGTTTAAGCATGCAACAAAATGCAGCAAAGCTTTTTTGACTGAGTGTTCAGGTTTTAAAAAAAAACAGCATAGTTGAAATGACCTAAACATTGAAAGTGGCCTTTAACTTTTTTTGAGCAGTACAGAAGCACCATCCTTCTATTTACAACTCTGCCAAGAATAATCTTGAGCGAATATACGAGTAGATACCTTTAAAGTTCCTCAGTTTAAATGTTGGCCATTGTTGGACCATCACTGCAGAGCACAGGAGACAACCTGTGACAGCCATCATGTTTTGAAACTAACATACTGTGTTTTAAAATAAAAGTATCTTCAATTCAGACGTCAAGTCAGTCCTATTGTATGGCTCAGAAACGTTGAGAAAGATTACAACAACAACTAAGAAATTACAGGCTTATAAATGTTTGTTTACGTGACATCGAACAATGCAAATGGTATGACGAGATGACAAATGTGGAACTGATGATAAGAACAAGGCAAATGCCAGTGGAACAACAAATGAGAAGATGACGCTGAAGATAGAGGGAGACCCCCCCTCCCCCCCCCCCCCCCCCCACACACATACAGAATGAGAAGAGAACTAGTGAAGAAATTAAAGTGGTTGAGGAAGACACAGAAAGACTTTGAACTAGTGTCACGTGACTGGTTGACTTTAATTAAGTTTGTTGAAGACCTGTGCTCCTTGGAAAGCTGAAGAACGATTACGACGATGATAATGATGATGATGATGATGATGTGTTATAACAGCTTCCAACACAACACACCAAATTTATATGTCAAAACAGTATGCTATTTTTAAACACAACCAAATACATGTCCTTGGTCTTGGACATTATGTTCACGTGACTACCACTGAATTAGTACCACAGCGTTTTTATTCCTTGACTAGTTACCAGCGTTGACCAGTTTATGGACACACAGTTGGATGGTCACCAAAAACAAGGCCAACACTTCTTTGTATCGTAATGTATTCACTGAAAGTCCTAGTGTCCATCACTGTCTCTTGACGTTGATCATTGGATTTTAATTTCAGATCATCAAAGCACGGTTTGGTAAGAGAACACATTCAGTTTTTTGTTTCTTTGCTATCGTCACCAACCTCGTCATTACCATCGGGGTTCTCCTAGCTGGTAAAGCCACTATACAGGTAAAACAATTCTCTTTCTCATGTTTACCATCCCTTGCTTTTATTAAACACAAAATTATCTCTCTAACGTCGATTACAATATCTGTTGTTGATATCTCATTATCCTTCTTCCTCTGTCTGTCCGCCCGTCAGTCTGTCTGTCTGTCTCTCTGTTCTGATTATATAATGTGTGCTGTGAAGTCGCTTGTTAAGTAAAACGTCCAATGAAAGATTAGTTGAGAAGAGTAAAAGATTGAGAAAAATCAGTACTTATTACATAATAATAAAGTAATGATACTGTTGGTTGAAAGCAACAATTTAAGGGTTGAAATGTCGGAGGGATGGGAGAAAACAAGATGGCGCAGACATTCAGCAAGTGTCGCATACGGAGAAGTTAATGATTGAGAGCAGCGGAAGAATGAAGTAAACAAAAGTTGGTGAGGATATTTTTCTTGAGGGTTTTGGTGACAATAAGCATTATGAAACGCACCGGAAGTAACAGTAGACTAATATTGTGTTTCTTGTTGTTGTTGTTATTATTACAATATTTGTTTCAGTCTCTGACCAAAGATGCATCAGACGAATTTGCGGTACTCATCATGGCGGCACTGTTTGGTTCCTATTCTTTGATTGGTGGGCTCGGAACTACTTTCTACGTTTCCTACTTCAACGCATGTCTGGTATTCATACTCTTCATTGTGTTCGTGGTGAAGATATTCCACAACACAGACTCGGAGTTTGAGTCCATCGGGGACACAGAGAAGATGTTCAACTCAATTACGTGTATTCATGGCCCTGACGATAATTTCAACAACAGGTAGCCAATATAATAAAAACACATATACAAACAAGCACTCGCCTAGTACATATATATATATACATATATATCTGCCACATTTGTGGCCCCATGCTCGATAAGGAGCGAGAAGAGAAATATATATCTCCAAGTGAGCCCACGTGCTCTCACAAACCATTCTACACGAAACAATAATTAAATAATAATAAAATGGACATAGAATAATATTCAACTATATGTACAACGAATACTCTCATTAATGGACATAAACCACCATCTCGCAACTGATCCATTTCAGTATTTGTCCCTACATTCCGAAGCATGTCGTATATGCCGACTGATGAGATTGGGGACTCATCATATAAAATACATTGTTACCGAAACAACCACTGCAATAGCATAAAAATGCTTCTTGTGGGCTTGTGATAGACACCAGCCGGATTGGTGTTTCCTTGCTCGGCAAGGAGCAAGCAGAGAAACACCTCTGCCTCAACGTGCCTTACACACAAAGGAGTGGCATTGCGCTCAGCAGAAATCTAAATGACTATCAAAGTAAACCACTAAAGATATACAGTAGGATTGTGATAAGTATCGTGAAATACACTAAATTACCATTCGAGGAAGTTGAGGGGAACTGCGGTAAGACGTGGAATACAATGGATGGGTTTGAAAAAAAATCGAAAAAAGGTGATTCGTCTTACGAGGACAAAAGACAAAGAAAATAGTCTACGTTACGGCCACAAGGCCTTCGTCAGGAAAGGAAAGAAAGTGAAGGCTAGATAGGACACATAAAAACTAAATAAAATAAAAACTGGGTACTTCCCTGAAGGCAAGAACCGAAATTCTATCAAAATCGCTGTCTGTTGATGACCGCGTGGCTGAACAGAAAGCGACTTCCGCCGCCGGATGTACACAATGCATACTAAGAAACTAAAAAACGAAACCGGACAATAAACTACCCAACGTGATAAAAGTGGGGACTGGAAATAGAAGAGGACAGAATGAGTGGGAGATAAATAAATATGAAAAAAAAAAAATGTATATGGCATACAAATAGAAGAATAGGATAAGAGTGGAAAGAGTAAAATAGAGCAAGAGAGGAGAGGGTGACCTCAGACAAAGGTGTGAAAAGTGTTGAGACCGGCTGGTTTTAGACACCCCATGCGGTGGATAAGACGGTTCTCAAGCTGTTCTCGGCTGGCAGTGTCAGAGGAGCAGGATCGGATCGCAGTGACCTGGATGTCGATGGGACCATGGTGGTCAGGACCATTGAAGTGTATAGCAACTGGTGTGGACTTTTGCTGAGCGATGTCATTTAAGTGCTGGCTGAATCTGTCCCCAAGTCGTTTGCCTGTTTGGCCAATATAGGTTTTGCAGCAACGTTTACATATGATCGTATAAATGACATTGCGCGATTCACACGTGAAGCTACTAGTGATGGTGTACGTAGCCTTAGGAAAGGACACCTTCTGGGTTGAGATGACATACTTGCACGTGTTGCATCGTGTCCGACCACAGGGTAGTGTGCCAAAGTGAGTGGCATTCTCCTTTGGGAGACGGCTGTGAACAAGAAGATCCTTCAAGTTCTTGTCACGTCTATATGCCACCAAAGGTGCTTCACTGAATACTTTTTGGGTCAGAGGCTCTGCTTGGAGGATAGGGAGGTGGCGGAAAAGGATCTGTTTGACAGTAGTACTGTGAGGGTGATGGGTCAAGATTAATTTGACTCTATCCGAAGTGGATTTATGGTGAGGTTTGAGGGCCTCCAGACGAGAGATGGGGAGCACACGTTGGAGAGCAGAGGTGAGAACATGTTCTGGATAAAGTCTGTTACGAAAGAAATCCAACATCTCATTTGCTCGTAAGTGGAAGTCATCGTCGTCTTGGCATAAACGGCGGAGGCGGAGAAGTTGTGAAAAAGGAAGGGAGTCACGACAGGCCCGAGGATGAGAAGAGGTATACAGGAGGTAGCTGTGGGCATCTGTCGGCTTGTAGTATACTGAGGTATTAAGGCCGGAGGGCGTGATAGAAATAGTAATGTCAAGGAAGTTGACAGATACTGTGGAGACGAGGGAGGTGAACTTGATGGTGGGGTGAAAGTGGTTCACAAAGTCGATGAAGCGGTGTAAATCAGTCTCAGACATATCTGTGAGACCTATGCCATCATCGATATATCTGCGGTAAAACCCAGGGAAAGGACCGGAGTATTGTTGCCATATCTGATGCTCCAAGTGGCCCATGAATAGACAGGCATAGCTGGGACCCATCTTCGTTCCCATGGCAACACCACTAATTTGGTCAAAAAACTGACCATTGAATTCAAAGGAATTCAGTTGAAGGACCAGTTCAGCAAGACGGAGAAGAGTGACAGTGGATATAGAAGGGCAAGTGCGTTGGTCCAGAAAAAACCGAAGAGCTCGGAGACCATCAGAGTGGGGAATAGAGGTATACAGAGAGCAGACGTCCATTACCATTGCATCAAAGAATAACATATAATTATTCTTGACTTAACCTCTTACAGCCGCAATCTGGACTTAACACTAGTAAAATCTATCCACACATTATTTTCACTCATCTATCATTTCAGAACTAAATGTCCTAAAAGAAATCTCCTTAGGAAACACATTTATCTATCTATTTTGTTAAACATGATACCAAATATGTAGCAGACCTACATCCCTATATCTTTCTAACACTATCACCGTCTACCTAAATTAACTCACGTGTCCTGTCTTTGTTCTTCTTCTACCCACACAGGGCGTGCCTAACTTCGTTTGTTCTCTCTTGGCGGCGCTTGGAAAATAGGCTCCTTCGCACGCTTAGGCACTTCTTTATATAAGCCGCTACGCCTAATCACTCAACTTAGTCCGCGCGCGCAGTAATTTGGCCACTTAAATAACACTCGCCTTAGATGCTCTAGAAGGAGCGAAAACACAAATATAACACACAACTATTTCTAGGCTTTATTGTGGCCTAGTAATAAATCTTCTTCTTGAAGATAATGTGCTAAAAAGGCAGTGAACCACTGAGGCAATGACTATGACAAGATGGCGCGGTTACATATATATACACGCACACACACACACACACACACACACACCATATATAAAATATTGACAAATTATAAGGACATAAGAATACATAGACCTTACAACTGCTCAGAGACTATTTGTGGCATTGGGCATTGTTCATACTTTCATCTGTTGAAGGATCGGATCGCTGTGACCTGGATGTCGATGGGACCATGGTGGTCAGGACCATTGAAGTGTATAGCAACTGGTGTTGACTTTTGCTGAGCGATGTCATTTAAGTGCTGGCTGAATCTGTCCCCAAGTCGTTTGCCTGTTTGGCCAATATAGGTTTTGCAGCAACGTTTACATATGATCGTATAAATGACATTGCGCGATTCACACGTGAAGCTACTAGTGATGGTGTACGTAGCCTTAGGAAAGGACACCTTCTGGGTTGAGATGACATACTTGCACGTGTTGCATCGTGTCCGACCACAGGGTAGTGTGCCAAAGTGAGTGGCATTCTCCTTTGGGAGACGGCTGTGAACAAGAAGATCCTTCAAGTTCTTGTCACGTCTATATGCCACCAAAGGTGCTTCACTGACCCAAAAAGTATTCAGTGAAGCACCTTTGGTGGCATATAGACGTGACAAGAACTTGAAGGATCTTCTTGTTCACAGCCGTCTCCCAAAGGAGAATGCCACTCACTTTGGCACACTACCCTGTGGTCGGACACGATGCAACACGTGCAAGTATGTCATCTCAACCCAGAAGGTGTCCTTTCCTAAGGCTACGTACACCATCACTAGTAGCTTCACGTGTGAATCGCGCAATGTCATTTATACGATCATATGTAAACGTTGCTGCAAAACCTATATTGGCCAAACAGGCAAACGACTTGGGGACAGATTCAGCCAGCACTTAAATGACATCGCTCAGCAAAAGTCCACACCAGTTGCTATACACTTCAATGGTCCTGACCACCATGGTCCCATCGACATCCAGGTCACAGCGATCCGATCCTGCTCCTCTGACACTGCCAGCCGAGAACAGCTTGAGAACCGTCTTATCCACCGCATGGGGTGTCTAAAACCAGCCGGTCTCAACACTTTTCACACCTTTGTCTGAGGTCACCCTCTCCTCTCTTGCTCTATTTTACTCTTTCCACTCTTATCCTATTCTTCTATTTGTATGCCATATACATTTTTTTATACATACTTGACATACTTGCACGTGTTGCATCGTGTCCGACCACAGGGTAGTGTGCCAAAGTGAGTGGCATTCTCCTTTGGGAGACGGCTGTGAACAAGAAGATCCTTCAAGTTCTTGTCACGTCTATATGCCACCAAAGGTGCTTCACTGAATACTCTGACCCAAAAAGTATTCAGTGAAGCACCTTTGGTGGCATATAGACGTGACAAGAACTTGAAGGATCTTCTTGTTCACAGCCGTCTCCCAAAGGAGAATGCCACTCACTTTGGCACACTACCCTGTGGTCGGACACGATGCAACACGTGCAAGTATGTCATCTCAACCCAGAAGGTGTCCTTTCCTAAGGCTACGTACACCATCACTAGTAGCTTCACGTGTGAATCGCGCAATGTCATTTATACGATCATATGTAAACGTTGCTGCAAAACCTATATTGGCCAAACAGGCAAACGACTTGGGGACAGATTCAGCCAGCACTTAAATGACATCGCTCAGCAAAAGTCAACACCAGTTGCTATACACTTCAATGGTCCTGACCACCATGGTCCCATCGACATCCAGGTCACAGCGATCCGATCCTGCTCCTCTGACACTGCCAGCCGAGAACAGCTTGAGAACCGTCTTATCCACCGCATGGGGTGTCTAAAACCAGCCGGTCTCAACACTTTTCACACCTTTGTCTGAGGTCACCCTCTCCTCTCTTGCTCTATTTTACTCTTTCCACTCTTATCCTATTCTTCTATTTGTATGCCATATACATTTTTTTATTTCATATTTATTTATCTCCCACTCATTCTGTCCCCTTCTATTTCCAGTCCCCACTTTTATCACGTTGGGTAGTTTATTTTCCGGTTTCGTTTTTTTAGTTTCTTAGTATGCATTGTGTACATCCGGCGGCGGAAGTCGCTTTCTGTTCAGCCACGCGCTTATCAACAGGACAGCGATTTTGATAGAATTTCGGTTCTTGCCTTCAGGGAAGTACCCAGTTTTTATTTTATTTAGTTTTTATGTGTCCTATCTAGCCTTCACTTTCTTTCCTTTCCTGACGAAGGCCTTGTGGCCGTAACGTAGACTATTTTCTTTGTCTTTTGTCCTCGTAAGACGAATCACCTTTTTTCGATTTTTTTTCAAACCCATCCATCGTATTCCACGTCTTACCGCAGTTCCCCTCCACTTCCTCGATTAAAAATTTCCACAGCAGTTGGAAATCGTAAAAAGAAGGCTGTAAGCCCGCTGCCTTGGCAGAATTTAAAAATTGGAAACCTTCCCACCACAAAAATATTTATATAATGTGTGATTCCTATATACACACATTGTGATTCTCGCCGCTGCTACGGAGTTCGTGCACTGTGCTGAGATCCTCCTTATGTGATGTAAGGGAGGAGATCGTAGCACTGATGGCGTTGTCTGTTTGGAATGAAGATAGTCCTTAAAACGAAATCAAACCAAACTTTCCAGAATATTAGTTATACTTTCATGTTATTTCAAATATTTAGTTATACTTTCATGTTATTTCAAATATTTAGTTATACTTTCATGTTATTTCAAATATTTAGTTATACTTTCATGTTATTTCAAATATTTAGTTTTACTTTCATGTTATTTCAAATATTTAGTTATACTTTCATGTTATTTCAAATATTTAGTTATACTTTCATGTTATTTCAAATATTTAGTTATACTTTCATGTTATTTCAAATATTTAGTTTTACTTTCATGTTATTTCAAATATTTAGTTATACTTTCATGTTATTTCAAATATTTAGTTATACTTTGATGTTATTTAAAATATTTAGTTATACTTTCATGTTATTTCAAATATTTAGTTATACTTTCATGTTATTTCAAATATTTAGTTATACTTTCATGTTATTTCAAATATTTAGTTTTACTTTCATGATACAGTAGAACTCCATTTATCCGAACCCCATGGGACCGAGCATCGTTCGGATAATCAAATGTTCGGATAATTGGATTACATGATGTATCGAGTACATGTACAC
The DNA here is from genome assembly GCA_024509875.1 of Oreohelix idahoensis. Lineage (NCBI taxonomy): Eukaryota > Metazoa > Mollusca > Gastropoda > Stylommatophora > Oreohelicidae > Oreohelix > Oreohelix idahoensis. The sequence continues at coordinate 84,840 of JAMPIV010018090.1, read as the reverse complement.
ATATTTCTAAAAATAATTAACAATCACAAGGAAAATACACTATAAAACATATTTACTTGTACTGTAATAATAATACCCACACTGTATTAGATCACTGTATCACCAAAATCTTTCATTACACTGCAGTGCATGTACTACTTGTATTAATTATTTTTGTTAAGAAAGAGAAATGTTTTCAAAATAACATTACAAACAATTCAAAACCAGGCGCAACTTACGTATACATGTACTTGCACAGATGTAGCCCACTATTTAAAATAATGAGGAATCCTCTTTTGCGCCAAACTGGATAGTCTGCTTTTGGCTGCTAAGTCCCGCATTCTCTTCAACAGCAGAAGCTGTGTAGGACAGCTGTCATCTTCTTGCTCGTACCAAGCCATCGCTGTTTCTAGTGCTATAAAGGCCTCTTCAGGACTTGGTCGACGTTTTGGGTTTTCTTCATAATCTACAAGTACATCATGTACTTCTGAGGAGTCTTCATCATCGGTCACTACATGTATTTGGTTTTCTTCTTGCACAAAAGACAAAATTTCTTCGTCATTCAAAAACTGAAAACCAGAATCATTATCATCTTCTAGCCACATGTGTGCATCATCTTTGTCACAGTCCGAAAATCCGGGCATTGCTTGAAACAGTTCCACAACTTCATTTATACAATCATCATTTGTGTCCACTGCAGTAGTTTCATTTCCTCCTTTTTTCCCAAGCAATCTATTCCAAGCCTTGTTGAGATTATCTTGTGACAGGGTGGTCCAAGCATCAGCTTACATATAGCAGCAGTCTTTGAGATTAAGCTTTTTTTGAAAACGCCACCACACTTTCTTCATCTTCAGCCAACAATAAACGACGCAGGACTTCCTTCTTGTACATCTTTTTAAGCTTTGCTATAACACCCTGATCCATTGGTTGAATCAGTGCTGTTACATTGGGAAGCAGAAAAATTACTTTAAAATTTGCATCAACTGCATTCAATGTATCCGTCTCTGGATGAGATGGTGCATTGTCCAGTAGAAGAATTACTTTTCCAGTTTTCTTTTCTTGTTCTTTCAACCTCTTCACATTTGGGATGAACTGATTTGTATACCAATCAAGAAATATTTCACTATTCATCCAAGCACTCTTCTGTGCTTTGTAGCACAATGGGAGACATGTCACATTATTTAAACAACGTGTTTTTTTGGCTTTGCCGATCATTAGCACCGGTAAACGATGACTTCCACTGGCATTCGCGGCTACCAAAATTGTTACTCTCTCTTTGCACTTTTTAAACCCAGGGGCAGCTGCTTCGCGCTGAGATGCAAGTGATTTTTGAGGCAATGATTTCCAGTATAAGCCAGTCTCATCGGCATTATACACATCATCGAGTAAATAACCTTCTTCTTCCAAAAAAGCCAAGAATGTTTCTTTAAAATTTTCAGCGGCAGTTGCATCGCTAGATGAAGATTCCCCTTGAATCTCCAATTCTCGTATGCCATGACGAGATTTAAAGTTTCTTAACCATCCCTGGCTAGCCTTAAAGTCAGGAGGACCGTCAAGTTGACTGTTGAACTGAAGTGCCTTTTCACACAATAGAGAGCCAGAGATAGGTTCCCCTTTGCTTCTTCTTTGCACAAACCATATATACAAAGCCTCTTCCAATTTCAAATCTTTCGCATTTCTCATGGTTTTATGTTTCTTCGACCCATTTTCACTATCCAATTTCGATGCAAAACTCATAATTTTATCCTTGTTACTTTTGATGTCAGAGACGGTAGCTTTCTCAACATTGAAAATCCTCGCAAATGAAGACACAGTTTCACCTTTTCCTAGTCTCTTGATAATTTCTGTTTTCGTTTCAATTGACAAAACATTGCGGTTCCTTTTATATGCTTTAGGCCTACTGGAAGATGCCAGGTCGCACAGAGAAATACGTGTACACCAAAATTATTCTGCTGTAGTAGCAGACACAATTATTTTAAGTTGAACTGTCTGTTTAGCCAGTGTTCTGCCTAGAACTCACACGTACACTGGATTGGTAAACCAGATATTAACGGACTTTATGATCTAACTGACTTCATGTACGTAAGCGACCGTCCATTTGCCCATCTCATTGTCTACAAATTGTTCACACACATTTGAAGCTTGCCGCATCAAAAGATTCAGAACTGTAGTCTAACGTGACTGATTTTTTTTTTTTTCTGGAAAAAGTGTTCGGATAATTGGATGTTCGGATAATTGGGGTTCGGATAAATGGAGTTCTACTGTATTTCAAATATTTAGTTATACTTTCATGTTATTTCAAATATTTAGTTATACTTTCATGTTATTTCAAATTTTTAGTTATACTTTCATGTTATTTCAAATATTGACTTTAGCTGTCATTTTGATGTCAGTAACATTACTCCCAAAACTGTCATATTTTAAACATGCACTTTAATCAAATATAACCTGTTAACAAAGCCACGTCTCTGATTTGTAAATCCTTGTACGATCTTTAAGAATAGTAAGTAAAAAATAAAATGGACGCTTTAGTTATGTTCTTTATTGGAATACATTAATTTTAAAACATTTTCTGTCTAACACAGATTATCGGTAATCTCTATTCATATATTCATTTAGTTGTGTCTTACCACAAACGTCAAGTAACAATTATACAACTATTATAGGACACACATTGTTGACTGTAACTAAACAGATAAGATCAAATGACGTGCCACAGAGTGCAGTTAATTTATTGTGAATAACAGCCCGAAGGTAGAAAAGAAGTTAATATAATGTGTAAGCCTTGTTACATGTCACCAGACTGCGTTAACAGCTTATCCTATAGAGAATACGAGCGACCTTCATTTGTGGTGATACATGGCGGCATACTCCAATTGTTATAAAAGAAGAAAAACAAAAACAAAAAGATGATGATGATGTTGAGGAGGATAAAAAAGAAGAATTGTCTTTATTTTACAACAGCTGTGCTCTGGCTGCGGCATTCGGATTGCTGCAAAACCTGTCCAGGTAAATTATGGGGAGGGAGAGTAAGGTTGAGAGGAGGGAATGTAAATGGAACATTGATGTGAAAGTAAATAGAGATATAAGATAATGGGCGGGGGATATGCTAGAAGATTATTGATATCTAAGGTAGTTGCAGGTTGATGCTTGTTGACAGTGGCGACTATGTAGCAATGTTTAGCGGTAATGACTGAGTTAATGATTATAGTCATTGGTAATGCTGTTGAGAGAACAAAAACATATAAATCGTATATCACTTTTTTTTTTTAAACTGGGCCTAATTTTGCTCCTACACTAACACATAACGTCAGGCTAATAAAAGGGACCATGGCCTAATGGGGCCCGTCTCCTGGACTGTCAAAGAGATAACATTAAAGCACTGTTTTACGAGGGGACATTTGTGATGATCAGATTACCTCACCTATCAATGTTATATACAGTATTTCGAGTCTTCATCAGCATAACTGGCTTATGATATTTTAGCATCCACCCCTCCACAGATAGTAAATTCTTCATTTATATAAATAACTATTTATAATTGTTCAAACTGACACACTGATCAGATCTCTACACGACTGTGTTTTTATTTTTGATAGCTTATTAATATTCTTACACATCTTAGCACCCTGAGGTGCATAAGCATCCACCCAGTTCTCGCCAAGCCCTCTTATCTGGTGCAGTCTGTTTACTTTCTTGTCCTAAGTACTTTATACTTCTTACGTCTGTCTCTAGTTCTGCTCTACAGGTTCATCTTTTTTCAGGACTCCTCTCTTTCTTCCAGCCTGGGAAGCTCAGAACATGAAATGCCTTGTGAACTAATGGATAACTTCTTCAACATTGCCAACGTCATTTCTTCATCTCCTTCATGTCATGTTTAGAGACAACGTTTTTGTGTCGTATGAGACAACTAATATTAAGTTGTGCTGGAGACTGGCAGCGTCATCATATATAACAATTTGCTACATAACCCACTAATACAGGAGCACATAACTGCTTGGAGCTGACTATCTGTAAGGGCACCAGCTCAGATCTCCATAAGGAGAAATAAGGGAGATGAATGCATAAATAAATCGTCTTCTTCTTGCTTTCACCCTTTCAACTCCCCAAGGAGAATAGACCATCAACAAACGTCTGCCAAGTCTTCCTGTCACATGACATCAGTTCAAGATCTGTCCATGTGTTCTTCATTCCCTTTATGTCTGTCTCTAGCTCTCTTCTCCATGTGTTCTTTGGTCACACTCTACCTCTCTTACCCTGGGGATTCCAGAACAAGGACTGTCTGGTAATGCTATCAACCGGTTTCCTTAAAATGTGTCCTATCCATCTCCAGTGTCTTCTTCTCATCTCTTGTTCCACTGGTGCTTGACTAGTTCTTGTCATCAGTTCTACATTAGTGATCTTGTCATACCACTTCTAATCTACGCATGGAACTATTTGTAGCTTTTTGGTTTTTGTTTTTGTTTTTTAATTTGTTTCTCCGTGTTTTAGAGCCATACAATAGGGCTGACTTGACATTTTAATTGATAATTGAAATTTTTGTGTTTGGCCTGATTTCTATACGTCTCAATATATTTTCCAATGCAATGAAAGCTCCTCTAGCCTTCTGTTTTGATATCATAGTCTGTCTCTCCTTCTGTGTCTATTGTCGTATAGTAAGTCTATCGTTATCACTCTATATCTTTTCCAACATCTTTCTTATTTTATTTCTCCCACATTTTGCTCTTTCATCGTGGTTAAAGTAATCTTCCTTAATCACGGCTTGTATCTAAGGTTCCGGTAATCTTTCTTAATCCCGGCTTGTGTAACTTTACTCGCCATTGATTTAGTCTCCCAACCTTGAGTTGTCTTGCGAACCACAACTGGCTCCATCAAAATCTTGGGAAACCCACATGGCTACAGTACGAATTCTTTTGATACATAATCCCCGGGTAAACATTACGAGACATACCACATTGAAAACAATGAAACCCGGCGCGGCAGAGGGACAACAAAGGGCTTGTGACTTGCTCATGAATGTGTGGTGCAAGATGGTAGCCGATGATAGGGATTTAAGCCTCTTAGATGTCGAGTGCAGAGCGAGATATGGAACAATGGACCCCACCATAGTACGCATGACACGCAAAGCGACAAAAGACAGAAAGCTTTGTGACAGAGGAGTCGTAGGTTTCTGTATTAGCCGGCCTATCATCAAACACCTGTTTGTCGTACAAAAGGACATTCAGCACGGCATTGAAAGTTGTTGCGAGAGCCCACCCCATTTTAGCCAGTGACACACACTGACAGGGGACAAGAGAGAGCCGAGGCCTAGGCGACGATATGGAGGCCTAGTGATTGGTTTGTAGGCGGAGTTATAATTCACACATCCAAGGTCTGAACACTTTGGCACCCAGAGATATAATCAGAGGACGCGATGAAATCAGTACGAAGTTACCAACATTTGTGAGGCAGAAGTTTTTCCCAGAGCTTATCCTGAGTAAACGTTGTCATTCCTGTGTGGGTATTTAGTTCATATATGTGGAGTTTATATTGTTCTTGAAGAATTTGCGAAGGGAAAATGAGGTTAGTAAATACTTTAAAAATTATTAATAATTTTCCTTAGTCTTTAGTTAAGATTTACGTTTGCACTTAGCATCATAGCTAAATGTGCGGAAGACTGTTTTTCAATTAATCCTTCTCATAAATGATTAATTAAATCAAAAGATTTTCCTTTAAGATGATAGGAGGTAATTGATAGTTCATATTTCATCTTCATCTAGTTTGCTAGATTATCATTACAGGTTTACATGTGCACACACTCTCATGCGCAATATATTTAACACTTCTCATGTCATATAGAATAACTAGAGAATTGAACTCATCATTAGCGAGGAGTACTATAAAAGAAAGTCAACCATTGATATTAAGTGTGAAAACTTACGAAGACTTTTGTGTGTCTTCAGTTCAACAGAAGTCTGAGTCTACACATTACGTGTTTGGCGTCTACCAGAAAGAAATTATCAAAGTTTACGTCTAGATAGCAGAATTCGCAATTTTAGGACATCCTTCACTTCTTCAATTAAGAAGGAAGATTTCTCGCCCACGTTTTACACTGGGATTTCGCAGCATTTTATTCGCCTGCTTATCAGGTGCTCACAAGTTTATTACGTATTCAAATATCGAGTTCAATTCATTCGAAAGCTTACGACATGAGTCAAGCTAAAGCACGCAGAATTGGATTCTCATATTTATAGCAAGCTCAACTCACTCAGAAAAGCGCATTTTGAGAATCAAGATTCCATATTTACAAGTTGATTCGCATATACAGCTAGCATGCTCACCTTACTCCAAAGCATATTTTATGAATCAAGAGTACATACTCAAGTTGTTGAGTCTACATACCAAGATCATTTCGTGTAAGAGCGCAAGTCTAGCTAGTGCCTTTCAGGGATTAGACAGCACCCATTGTCTTAAGACAACAGTCAACTATTTGTCAACGCTACAGAGATAGTGCCAAACATTGAAAGACTATTTATCATCAAAGTTCTAATTACGCAAAAGCTTTCATCAGTACGTCCTCGTCTTTGAAATAACCCACACAACATATCATTCACCTACCTGGGACAGTCTACGCATACATGTGCATCATCATACATGGGTGAAGAGACACATGGACAGTGTAGATTAGACATCAGTTTGGTAACAAGTATCTTATCACATCATCATTTCGTTTCACATAGGATCATTCTCCTATTTAACTAACTACATTATTTATATCTCATCTATGTGTTTTGTGTGAATTGTCTTCACCATAATCACCTTGTAATTACTACTAATCCTATATGTTTAGATATTTAATTAATACACCCAATAAACGTTTGATCATTATCTAGTTCTTTAATGTATCACTCATGCTGTCTGTGTTAAATATTTACATATAGGGAAAACTCTACATTTAGATGGGATTGGTGGCTCTTTCTTTTACGGGATCTGAGGACAGAAGCTAAGGTCGTGGAGAAATAGAACACTCTCCATAATTTACTAGAAAACACTATCATCTAGTGGAGAGCGTTCACATTCTCTTCTTCTTGTCCTTATCTCGAATAGGTCTCTTTCTTTATTAATGAACCACTTTCTTGAGACCTTCTTGGTAACATTTCATAGGCCATCCCCAGCGACAACTACTGTTGTAGCTACACCAATATCAACTTACGACATCTATATTGCTGCCAAGGTATATGTATGACTCTACATCTAGTAATGACATTTCTTCCAGACAAATCTTGTTATCATTTCCTGTATTTATTCCCAGTACTTCTTCACATGTCTCATTCCAGTTTTAATCTGCTGCCTATGCTCGTATGTGTTCGCTACAAATTCCAGTTGATGGAACACTCAGTGTTTGTTGGATTGTGTGACCGTAAATTATTGTGTCTTGTTTCTTGATTTCTTAGATATCCTACATTAAACTGTTGTCTATAGCTATGTACTGTTGTATATTTCTTGACTTTCATCTTTGTTTTGGCTATGAGGCGATAGTGATCTGCTGCCACATATACTCCTGTAAATACCTTTACGTCATACAATGGTGGTCTAAACTTCTTGTGTATGCATATATTATAAATCTGATTTTCTTTTCCATTGTCTGGTGATATCCATATTGGTTTGTGTATTCTTTTATGTGGAAACATGCTTCCACTTATAGCCAGTTAATTTGAAGCACAAAGGTCTGTGAATAGTTCCCCATTTTCGTTTATTATTCCTAATCCATATTTTCCCATGTATGATAAAATACGTTCGTTCACTTTTCTGGTCTTCAGTTTTCTCCGGCCTTACTTACTCAAACCATCGCTGCTAAGTGCAACTTTTTATTGTTTAATGTTTACGTTCTCGTCGTTTCTCTGTTATCTTATCATATTTTGTCCTACTTGTCACTTCTTTACTATTACCAATCCGCTTGAACTGTTTCTGAAACAACATTGCCTTCTATTATTTGTGCAGGGGAAAGTGTTTACGTTATGTAACAGCTTCCGCTCGACAGAAAAGGCGTCAGTAAGTAGCGACGCGGGTTGATTAAACCAAAGTTTGATATGGGGACATCAATAGCAGATAACTGCCACAAACTAAGTTGTTCAGGTTTTCCAATATGGATGGCAGACCGTATTTGGAGATAAAGTGTAAGTTCGCAAATATGGCGTTGTCAAATACACGGCCGATTTCATTAGGATGTCAGAAGGTGAAAATCTTGTTCAAGATTAAGACACGGACAGTGATTCAATACTTTGGGCAGATGGTATTTGTTGTTATAATCAGTTACGAGAAAGTGACATCTTGGAAGATATTATCAGTGACAGATCTGTGTAGTAGTGAGCGTGCAAACATGACAAGTACCAATGAAAGTGGCAAGACCGTATATGGTCATGGAGTTTTAAAATCACATGTAAAGGACAATATTTTATGTTGTCACGTAGTAATGTTCTACGTGAGGATACTGGGGGACCCCTACCAAAATCACACACTTATTCGCAATTGGTTTGGCATTTGAGATGCTAAGATAGACTTTTCCTGATTGGACTTCTCCTCCAAGTAATAACTTGGGTGTGCAGGCAACAATTTTGCTTATATTCTACAGCGTTATAAGACTAATTCATTGAATTCCAATTTCGTCAAGAAGAAATTATAGACAGCCACGAACACGGAATTTTAGGGCCAAAATATAGGACAGGACTAGAAGTGAATCCTAAGATTAGAATGAAGTAACTCCACAGGCATCACTTTGTGCCTTAAGTTCCAGGATCCCATTTCAAGTGTACCCAGTTAGACACCTGTAATTTAAATTATATGGTTCCTAAATAAGACAACTGCCCCTAACACACCTAAAAGAGATGACATCTTAAATCAGTTGCCCGACAATATTCGGACGTTTCCTGTGCAAAATGTATGTGGTCACCCGATATCGGGGTAAGTTGTAATATTTACATTTTAACATTTTATATTTGCATTTTGACATGTATAATTTGTTTGTGGATGTAGAGCGTTATATGAGGCTGGCAACCTCATTGCTGCAAATAACTTGATACATGAAACACCACTGTAAGTGCTGATGACTGCTTCGTGCGGGTTTCCTCACAAGGAACCAACAGCAGAGTTTTCTCCAGGCTCCATAGAGAGCTAGTAGTGGATGATGATATCATGATGTAATATTTAATATACAAGCCTTCAGTAAAGTTCATATGTATTTATATCAAGTGCCGTCTTCCGCTGTCCAAAAGCACTTTCATCCGACTCACTGGGGTTAAAACAAATGCTCAGAAAGGGTGCAATTTCTGAGGACGATGAAGTGATGGATGAAAGTGGAAGTCGCCTGATGACTATGTCAGGAGATCCAATACTTAGCAGAGATTTGTCTCCTTTCAGTTTGTAGCTTGACAACCTTTGTAATTACCTCAGCCTTATTGCATGAGACATGTTACAGCCACCAGACTTGACTATTGTAGAGAAGTGCAATCCAAGGAACCTGTGGGAACCAACAGCAGCTAAAGCATACGCCTGTTGATCCCACACCAAGCTAAGTACTATAACAGCCCAGGCAACGAACATTTCACAATTTTCCTTAATTTCCATCATCATCATCAGTTGCCATCTCCACAACGAAGGTTGGCTGTATTGGATCTCCAATGTCTTCTGTCTCTTGTCTTGATGGTGCACTCTGATAGACTCTTTCCTGTCCATCTCTTGATGTTGTCTTCCCACTTATAGCGCTGTCTTCCCCTTGCACGTTTGCCTTCAACTCTCCCCTCTGTTATGGTCTTCTGCAAGGTGTTATGCCTTTTTATGTGGCCAAAGTATTTTAGCTGTCGAACTTTGACCTCCCTCATTAGTTCTCTTTTCATACCTAGATTTTCTAGGACCTCCTTATTTGTTTTCATCTCTTTCCATGAGATAAGCCCCATTCTTCTATATATCCACATTTCAAGAGCCTCAATTCTTTCTTCCAACTGCTTATTCATCGTCCATGTTTCTGTGCCATACAGAAATGCAGAATATATATAACACTTTATGATTCTCAGTTTTAATTTGTGAGATAACTTTGGATGTCAGTATATGTTTCATGTTGTTGAATGTAGCTTTGGCCATTCCTATTCTCTTCTTGATTTCTGTTTCACATCTGCCATCTTCTGTTATTATATGACCGAGATATACGTAGCTCTTGACTTGTTCCAGGATTTCCCCATTTACGCTTATCTTTAATGTGGGTTTATCGTCTGTTTTGCTAATTATCATAGTTTTTGTTTTCTCAATATTAATGTCGAGTCCATATTCCTGACTTATACTGTTCACTTGCTTCACTAGTTCTTGTAACTCCTGTTCGCTTTCAGCTAACAACACGGTATCATCTGCATATCTAAGGTTGTTTATTGACCTTCCACTGATGTTCAGTCCTGGTATTTCCTGTATCTGTCTGAAAATTTTTTCGGTGTATAAATTAAATAGGCAGGGGGACAGCACACAACCTTGTCTGACACCTCTTTTTATGTCTATGTATGGTGAATAATTCCTTCCAGATCTTACTGTGGCAGTTTGCTCCCAATAAAGGTTACTGAGTATTCTTATATCTTTTCCATCAATACCTATGTCTTCGAGGCATTCAATTATTTTCTCATGATGGACTCTGTCAAAAGCCTTCTTATAGTCAATGAAGCACATATACATACTTTTTTGGACCTCTGTATATTTTTCTGCTAATATTCTTAGGCAAAATATTGCCTCTCTTGTTCCACTGTTCCGTCTAAAACCAAACTGTTCTTCCTGGATTTCGCTGTCTACTTTACTTTTTATTCTTTCCTGTATGATTTTGAGCAGTATCTTAATTGCATGACTCATCAGGCTGATTGTTCTGAAGTCTGAACATTCTGTTGCATTTGGTTTTTTGGGCAATGTTATAAAAACTGATGTCTTCATGTCGTGTGGTATATATCCTGTATTGTATACATCGTTGCATATTTCTGTGATTGTATCTATACCAAAGCTCTCCAGAGCTTCTATCATTTCAATTTTTATGTTATCCATGCCTGCTGATTTTCCTTTTTGTATCATATGAATAGCATTCTCTACTTCTGATCTGAGAATGTTTGGGCCTTCATTAGAATATGGTGATGGTTTTTTACCTCTGTTGTCCTCGAATAATTCTTTTACGTATTCTGCCCATCTGTTTGATATGTCTTTCTCATCAAGTAATATTACACCATTTTTGTTCTTGATACAGCTTCCTCCTTGTGCAAACCGTGACCGATTTTATAATTTCTTTATTTCTTCATGCATATCTCTTGTCCTGTGCTTTGCTTCCAAGTCTTCTATTTCCTTGCATTTTGTTTCTATCCACCGTTCTTTTGCTTCTCTACACATAGTACGTATGTCTTTGTGTATTGTTTTATATTCTGGGGTGTTTTTTGCTTTCTTTCTTTCGGTCATTTTATTCAAGATGTCATCTGTCATCCAAATTTGATTTTTCTTAGACTCCTTTTTAGGTAAATTTGCATTTGCTGATTGTATGCTTGTTTTTAAGCATTCCCATTTTGCGGTTGCTTTTTCTTCTGGGTTTTCTCTTCTATACTGCTCCATGCTTTCTGTCAATAACTGTTGATATTTATTTTTGACGTCGATTAAATATTTCTGTTTTATATCTGGTTGTTTCAGCGCTGATATTTCTATCTGGGGTTCCTCCTGTCTTCTGTTTCCTGCTCTTTTCAGCTTTATATTTACTTTGATGACGACTGGATTGTGATCTGAATTTATGTCGGCGCCAGGATATGTCTTTGCACTTGTGACACTGTTCTTAAATCTATGTTTTATCATGATATAGTCGATTTGATTTCGTGTTATATCTCCTGGGCTTTTCCATGTGTATAATTTCCTTGGGTGGTGTTCAAAAAAGGTGTTACATATGACCAGCTGGTTTTCTTCACAGAACTGGATAAGTCTGTCTCCTCTATCATTTCTTGTCCCTAATCCATACTGTCCTACTATTTTCTTGTATTTTCCTTTTCCTACTTTTGCATTCATATCACCCATTACTATCAACACATCTGTTGATTTGACTGGTTTAAGTGTGTGTTGTAGCTCTTCATAGTATTCTTCTATTTCTTCCTCGCTGTGATCTTTAGTTGGTGCATAAGTTTGTATGTAATTTCCACCAGTTTAAATAATGCGGTCATGATAAATATCTCTTCTTTTTAAAACAACTTTATTTATTTTACATTGTTAAACTATAAGCGAGTATTAAACCTGCTTATCTGTAACTGTAAAGCTATAGTTGGATTAATCACTATTGAGTGAAGTGTTTGTCTGCAGCCGTATGACTCATGTTGCTCTAGGTACATAATAGAGATGGCTACTGTGTTTATGTTTCGAAACAATGCTTCGATACAGTATCGTACCCGAACGATTCGATACAGAGCCTTCTTGCCGTGTCGATACAGTCGGTTCCTGTTTGCCTCGCTGTTTTGCAGAGTAGAGATGGCTACAGTGTGTATGTGTCAAAAAATGCTTCGAAACAGCACCGACAGTCCGACAGATTCGATACATGAACACAGTTTCAGTTCGTGTCTGTCTCGAATAAACCGTTCGGAACATTAGTATGGAATATCAAACATGTCATATTTTTCAGGGATGTGTTATGATGACTTGATTTTACAAGTGATATTATTTTTGCTGAGAAGTTATAGACACTGGAAATTGTGTCAGTGCTGCAGTTGTCAATGTTTTAGGCGCTATGTTAAAGTTGAAAGTGTCCGTGTGTTCGTATAAATGTAATGGACACTTTATTAGCTCTGCTGATATGTGTACTCGGTGTGGATTTGAATCATTGTCTACCAAAACTAGCTTACTCTAGTTTGATATCATGTGTTATTATTACTGTTATTATTATTGTTGTTTTTTATTATTTTCCCATATACTGCAGCTATCATCATATCTACGTTTTATTACATCATAATGAAGACTTGTGTAAAAATATTGAATTGTGGTCACACGAAACGCCATAGATTTTCACACACGACAGTAAAAACAGAGGGAATTGTCTCACGCCGTTCATGTATACCGGCCCCGGTACTGTCTATAAGAGACTTCTTTCTCCCCGATACGGGCAAAAGAGCCGCTGTGCCGTTGTTTCGAAACAGTGCGTCGACACAGTTTAACCCACTGTTTCGAATGTCTCGACACAGCTAAGTGTCTCTATTTGCCCACCTCTAGTACATAACCAGAGAGAGCTATTAGATTAAAATTTTGCTGAATTACATTCAGCTGGAGGCTCAGAAATATGAGCGAAAATATATTACCTCACAGAAGGGGCGGGAGTATAAAACGTTCTTGATAGTTTAGAGATGATCTCAGTTGTTATGCTTGCTATTCTTTAAAATCCTGTGAGTCTCCCTTAAATAGAAGCATCATTCTTCTATTTTTTTTATCTTTCCCAAGTGTAATCTTGAGCGAAGGTTGATGACCTTTGAAGACCCTTATCATTATACTCTAAGTCTGGCCATTTTTGGCCCACTACTGCGGAGGAGAGGAGACCATTCCGCAGCACTATGATTTCTTCAAACCCGATGTTGTCTGTACCTATCATTTCATGCAAGTCACCCATCAAAATGTTGATGTATTTTCTTCTTATTTTATCTATAATATTTTTAGTCTTTTGTAAAATGCTTCTTTCACCGATTCTTCTTTGTCATTGGTTGGTGCTTCACAGTGGATGATGTTTTCTTTTATTTTCTGTATAGCTTTTGAATGTCGCTGTCATGATTGTGGGCCCCACTGCTTCTCATTCTATGAGTGCTTTCTGTGCTTCTTTAGGTAGAACCAACCGTACTACAGTGCTTTTTTCGTATTCATTTTAGACAGGTAATGTTTTGTGTAATGTGGGTTTGTTTCCGTTAACGACTATAACGTACGGGGATTACCGAAAGGAATGTACCCACATCAGCAGCGGTGATTATGTTAGCAATAAAATTATTATGTGCCAGGTACATCATCACTGTTTCTTGTTGCTATAAACAACGAGTCTTGTCGTTGCTGTTGCAGGGTGTTTGGGGTTTTATACTTGCTGGGTTTATCTGGTTCTCCATACCTAACGTCATGGCAACAACCACAGGTATGGCTTACCTGGCAATCAGCTCAGACAATGGCTCACATCTCCTAGACTATGGGCAGATTGATGAAGGTATGTTTGTAAGCACTCTTCATTTATGTCTAACATATTTGTTGGGCGTACCTACATGTTATTGTTGGGCGTACCTACATGTTATTGTTGGGCGTACCTACATGATATTGTTGGGCGTACCTACATGTTATTGTTGGGCGTACCTACATGTTATTGTTATTGTTGGGCGTACCTACATGTTATTGTTGGGCGTACCTACATGTTATTGTTGGGCGTACCTACATGTTATTGTTGGGCGTACCTACATGTTATTGTTGGGCGTACCTACATGTTATTGTTGGGCGTACCTACATGTTATTGTTGGGCGTACCTACATGTTATTGTTGGGCGTACCTACATGTTATAGTTGGGCGTACCTACATGTTATTGTTGGGCGTACCTACATGTTGTTGTTGGGCGTACCTACATGTTATTGTTGGGCGTACCTACATGTTATTGTTGGGCGTACCTACATGTTATTGTTGGGCGTACCTACATGTTATTGTTGGGCGTACCTACATGTTATTGTTATTGTTGATGAGAATCTACATCATTGCACTCCGGGAAAACCCATAAGTGCTCAGACTCCCTCAGCAAATGTTGAAGGGTAATAATGCTAACTGTTCCTGTAGCGTGCTGTACGTACACGTACAAATACATATATATATATATATATATATATATATATATATATATATATATATATATATATATATATATATATATATATATATGTGATGGGGCCGGGAAGACACCCCTGAGGCCCCACCCCCACTTCAGTTCAAGGCATGTTTGTCGCCCAGATTATTTTCGATGTGCGCGAAGCATTCTGGGGTTGTGAAAAGTCTGAAGTAGAAGATATGTAATGAGGCCATAATAAAGCCTGAGAATTAATTGTGGTGTATAGTTGTGAGTCATATTTGATATTCGTGTGTTATATTAAATAGCTGTAGGTTTTATTTGTGTTTTCACTATTCCTAAAGCGATAATCGCGTGTGATATTTAAGTAGCCAAGATTAATACGCCCAGCGCGCAGTAGTTGAGTGATTAGCCTAGTGCCTATAAAAAGAGATAGCGAACCAGCAGCGGGCCTTCTTAAAGTATCAGTCCAGACAAGAGAGGACGAAACGAGGCGCGCTGTGTACCCACACAGAAGAACACAAAGACATGACACGTGAGTTAATTTAAACTAGAATTAGTTTTATATAATTCGGAAATAATATCGATGTGGCTATTTTAATGTTGAGTGATATAGATAGATGTGTTTCCAAAGGAAATGTCTTTTTAGGACATGATAATTTAGTCTTGAAATGATAGAGGAGTGAAAATAATGTTTGATAGGTTTTATTAGGCACGCAAAGCCCAAATCACAGATGTGAGAGTATAAGAGCAATTATGTCAGTCATCAGACCGGGCAAGAAAGGAAAATTTAGTAGGGAGCTATTTCATACATGAAACTGGACAGAGAAGCGATTTTTTACTTTAATTTAGATGATATTGACTGTTATCAGGATGGCAACCACGTGGTCATGAAAGGCGGCGCGTCACCACGCGTGTGTATAAAGAAGACGCCAGTTTTATATTGTGTGAATTGAGACGGGGGTGGGAAGCAGATAAAGATAATGTTCCCCAGTAAAGGAAAGAGATAGTTTTCGTGTTAATTCCAGTTTTGTTAAAGTCAAGAGTAATTATTTTATTTCTTTAATGTAAAAGTAATTGAGTGTATTTCACGATAGCCTACTTATCATAATTCTACTGTATATATATTTAATGGGTTACTGTGAGGTGAGAATATGTATTTAGATTTCTGGAGAGCGCGAGGCCACTCCTTTGTTGAGACATGTGTTTCTCTGGTTGCTCCAGGCGGAGCATGGAAACACCAATGTGGTTGGTGTCTATCACAAGCCGACAAGAAGCATTTTTATGCTATTGCAGTGGTTGTTTCGGTAACGATGTGTTTCATGTGATGAGATTCCCAGTCGCACCAGTGGTCATATACGATACGCTTGTTGCCAGGCGCACCAGTCGTCACATACGACATGCTTCAGAATGCAGTAGCGAATACTGATGTGGATCGGTTACGAGGTAGTAGCTTATTCTCATTACTGAGAGTATTTGTTGTACATATAGTTGAATATTATTTTATGTCCATTTTATGATTATTTAATTATGGTTATGTGAGGAATGGTTGTGAGAGCACGTGAGCTCACTTCAAGGTATATATTTCTCTTCTCCGCTCCTGAAGGAGCATGGGGCCAACAGTGTGGTTTGCCTCCATATTAAGTATTCATATGCTAGGGCAGTAGTGTTTCGGTAGCAATCTGTGTTACATGGTGAGATTGCCAGCCCCACGCACAACACCTTACTAGTCTCATTGGACGACATGCATGAGTGTGTGTGTGTGTGTGATAGCTGAGTGTGTGCTCTTGCAGTAGTGGTTTCCGTAGCAACCTGTGTTATATGGTGAGATTGCCAGCACCACGCACAACACCATACTAGTCGCATTGGATGACACACATGAGTGTGTGTGTGTGATAGTTGAGTGTGTCAGGTGGCGGCGTAGGACAGTTTGACAGGTGAGAGCGTGGTGTTTCTCATTCAGTATTATATTATGATTTTAACTATTCTGTGCTTTGTTTGCTTCTTCAGATTAGATGGGGCCGGGAAGACACCCCTGAGGCCCCACCCCCACTTCAGTTCAAGGCATGTTTGTCGCCCAGATTATTTTCGATGTGCGCGAAGCATTCTGGGGTTGTGAAAAGTCTGAAGTAGAAGATATGTAATGAGGCCATAATAAAGCCTGAGAATTAATTGTGGTGTATAGTTGTGAGTCATATTTGATATTCGTGTGTTATATTAAATAGCTGTAGGTTTTATTTGTGTTTTCGCTATTCCTAAAGCGATAATCGCGTGTGATATTTAAGTAGCCAAGATTAATACGCCCAGCGCACAGTAGTTGAGTGATTAGCCTAGTGCCTATAAAAAGAGATAGCGAACCAGCAGCGGGCCTTCTTAAAGTATCAGTCCAGACAAAAGAGGACGAAACGAGGCGCGCTGTGTACCCACACAGAAGAACACAAAGACATGACACGTGAGTTAATTTAAATTAGAATTAGTTTTATATAATTCGGAAATAATATCGATGTGGCTATTTTAATGTTGAGTGATATAGATAGATGTGTTTCCAAAGGAAATGTCTTTTTAGGACATTATAATTTAGTCTTGAAATGATAGATGAGTGAAAATAATGTTTGATAGGTTTTATTAGGCACGCAAAGCCCAAATCACAGATGTGAGAGTATAAGAGCGATTATGTCAGTCATCAGACCGGGCAAGAAAGGAAAATTTAGTAGGGAGCTATTTCATACATGAAACTGGACAGAGAAGCGATTTTTTACTTTAATTTAGATGATATTGACTGTTATCAGGATGGCAACCACGTGGTCATGAAAGGCGGCGCGTCACCACGCGTGTGTATAAAGAAGACGCCAGTTTTATATTGTGTGAATTGAGACGGGGGTGGGAAACAGATAAAGATAATGTTCCCCAGTAAAGGAAAGAGATAGTTTTCGTGTTAATTCCAGTTTTGTTAAAGTCAAGAGTAATTATTTTATTTCTTTAATGTAAAAGTAATTGAGTGTATTTCACGATAGCCTACTTATCATAATTCTACTGTATATATTTAATGGGTTACTGTGAGGTGAGAATATGTATTTAGATTTCTGGAGAGCGCGAGGCCACTCCTTTGTTGAGACATGTGTTTCTCTGGTTGCTCCAGGCGGAGCATGGAAACACCAATGTGGTTGGTGTCTATCACAAGCCGACAAGAAGCATTTTTATGCTATTGCAGTGGTTGTTTCGGTAACGATGTGTTTCATGTGATGAGATTCCCAGTCGCACCAGTGGTCATATACGATACGCTTGTTGCCAGGCGCACCAGTCGTCACATACGACATGCTTCAGAATGCAGTAGCGAATACTGATGTGGATCGGTTACGAGGTAGTAGCTTATTCTCATTACTGAGAGTATTTGTTGTACATATAGTTGAATATTATTTTATGTCCATTTTATGATTATTTAATTATGGTTATGTGAGGAATGGTTGTGAGAGCACGTGAGCTCACTTCAAGGTATATATTTCTCTTCTCCGCTCCTGAAGGAGCATGGGGCCAACAGTGTGGTTTGCCTCCATATTAAGTATTCATATGCTAGGGCAGTAGTGTTTCGGTAGCAATCTGTGTTACATGGTGAGATTGCCAGCCCCACGCACAACACCTTACTAGTCTCATTGGACGACATGCATGAGTGTGTGTGTGTGTGTGTGATAGCTGAGTGTGTGCTCTTGCAGTAGTGGTTTCCGTAGCAACCTGTGTTACATGGTGAGATTGCCAGCCCCACGCACAACACCATACTAGTCGCATTGGACGACACACATGAGTGTGTGTGTGTGTGTGTGTGTGATAGTTGAGTGTGTCAGGTGGTGGCGTAGGACAGTTTGACAGGTGAGAGCGTGGTGTTTCTCATTCAGTATTATATTATGATTTTAACTATTCTGTGCTTTGTTTGCTTCTTCAGATTAGCATCGGGCACTGTTGGGTGTTTTGTTTAGTTTTGTTTTGTTTTGTTTTGTTATGTTCGCTAGTGTATTTGTTTAATGTTTGCTTTGTCACTGAATGGGTTGTAAAAATAAATATAGCCCCTGCCTCTAGAATCAAGAGTTTTATTGTTGTTCGGGTCGGTGCGAGTGTGACAAGAGAGTGATCACACATCACAATATAATCATCATCATCATCTCGCCCACCCTGCCACATATATATATATATATATATATATATATATATATATATATATATATATATATATATATATATATATATATATATATATATATAACTCCGCCAATGCCGGTCCCACGCCCGGATGAAAAAGGAGGAGGGCGGCCTGCATGGAGGCCGTAAGGAGGCAGCCCCTCCACCATGCAAAGGCACAACAGGCCAATCACCTGTTTGCTTTAAATCATGATTACGCGAACTACAAGAGAGAAAACCGGACTGATTCTAAAGGCGACGAACTGGAACGGACTACGGACTACGACTTATGGAACTTGGAACACAAGAAGTATAAATGGGAAGGAAGAGGAGCTGGTGGAAGAGATGAGGAAAGCAAAACTAGAAATCCTGGCTATAACGGAAACGAAGAAAAAAAGACAAGGGGTCATGGATCTCGATGGCAACACGTTGCTCTACAGTGGTGTACCCATATCTGAAAGAGCTAAAGGGGGCGTGGGTTGCATTGTGGCCCAAAATCAAAAAGATAGTATCAAGGGATGGAACTTTTTCTCGGAGCGCATTATGGTTGTAAAACTGAAAGAAGGAGAAACCATAGTCAACCTGGTCATAGTGTATGGGCCAAATGAGGATGAGAGAGCAGAGGTCAAGGAGGAATTCTTCGAGCTGCTTCAAAGGACAGTGGATGACTGCCTAGATGAAGTTATTATGCTCGGAGATTTTAATGCCAGAGTTGGAAATGACCATGCTAGATGGGGTGGAGTTATCGGAAGATATGGAGAAGATACTCTCAATGACAATGGAAAGCGACTCCTTAGATTCTGCAGTGAGCAGAATCTGATCATTACAAACACAAAGTTCCCCCATAAGCGCATACATGCATACACTAGATGTGAACCAACCAAGAATGAGAAGTCAGTGATCGACTATGCCATTGTTCGGAGAAGCTCATTCAGATATGTCCGAGATGCAAGAGTCTGGAGGGGGCCAGAGATTGGAAGTGATCACTACCTGCTAACAATCAAACGAACAACTGAAAGAGTTGTTCAGCCTAGGAACTGCCCAACATCACGCAAGAAACCAAGTAAACAAACAGGAGAAATGAGCATTAGGACCTACAAGCTGAGAGAGCCAGAAATTATGACCAGATATCAGGGGCTTATTGCTACAGCAGTGAGCAACACAGAAGAACGACCTGATGACTTGGAAACCCTCTGGAATAAATTCAAGGATATCATAAAGACAGCTGCTGCAGAAGCATGCGGTGAAGTCCGACTTGGGAACCAGAGAAAGAGGACACCTTGGTGGACAGAGGAAGTCAAAGAGAAAATAAGAGAGAAGAAAATGGCATAGAAACAATACTTAGGAGCTAAAAACACAACAGGACAAATGGAAAAATATAGAGAATATGTGACACTCAGAACAGAAACAAAGAACAAAGTGCTAGCAGCAAAACAGAAGTCCTGGGAAGAATTTGGAGAAAAGCTAGAAAAAGATGCACAAGAAAACCAGAAATTGTTCTATAAGACCCTAAAGAACATGAGGAAAGAAAAACAATGCCCTCTCAAATTTATAAAGGACAAGCAAGGCAAATTGCTTACTGCCCCGAAGGAAGTAATGGAAAGATGGAAAGAATATTTCTCAGAACTCCTGGATGGTGAGCATGATGAAGCATCAGAAATGATAACCACTGACACAGAAGAGGAAACCAATGATGGTGAAGATGACATAAAGATGGAAGAACTGAGGGCAGCACTAGAGAAAATCAAGATGGGCAAAGCAGCAGGGCATGATGGTATAACACCAGAAATGGTTAAGTACATGGGAGCATCAGGCGACCTATTACTCTTAAAGGTCCTACAGGCAGCGTGGTGCAATAAGACCATACCAAAGGATTGGGAGATTGCCATCATAACACCAATTTTCAAAAAGGGTGACAATCGACAATGTGGAAACCATAGAGGCATATCCCTTCTCAGTGTCCCTGGTAAAATCTACTCTAGAATCCTAGAGCAGAGACTCCGACGCCTAGCTGAGCCACAATTGGATGAGGTCCAGTGCGGATTCCGAGCAAACCGAAGTACTCAAGACCTAATCTTCACACTCAGACAGCTGAGTGAAAAGGCCCTTGAGTATAAGAGTGAGATCCATCTTTGTTTCATAGATCTGGAAAAGGCGTTTGACAGGGTCCCCTGGAGCAAACTTTGGGACTGTTTGGCAAGGAAGAATATTCCAGCACCTCTGATTCATGCTATACAGAGCTTCTACAAGTCTTGCAGAAATTATGTGAGGACAGCAAACCATAAGTCAGAAGAGATCAGGACCACCACTGGTGTAAGACAAGGTGATATCCTATCACCTTACCTCTTCATACTCCTTATGGACGATGTCATCAAGGCATGTAAGGAGAGAACAAGAAAGTATTCAGTGGGGTACTGGAAGATGAGACGGGTCTATATTTCGGAGCTGGCATTTGCTGATGATGTTGCCCTGATTGCTAAATCAGAGGCACATCTCCAATCCAACCTGCAAGTCTGGAAGGAAGAGCTGGAGAAGAGAGGGATGGTCATAAGCAGCTCTAAAACAAAATCCATGGTGATATCACGAGAAGAAAGAAAACATCAGATTAAGTTGGGAGAACAGGTCCTGGAGCAGGTCGACCACTTTAAATATCTCGGAGCTATTATAGACCGAAAGGGAGGCATCAAAGAAGAGTTGGCCACTCGAAAAGCAGCGGCTGGGAGACTTTTTCAGGCCATAAATCGTGGATTCCTCAGCAAGAAAGAGGTTGGTAAGAAAACGAAGATGGCTGTATACCGCTCCACCTATGTCCCAGTCTTGACATATGGATGCGAGTCGTGGGCAATGACTACAACCCACAAAAGCCAGATCCAAACCTCAGAAATGAGGTATCTGAGGAAAGTGGTTGAAGTAACAAGAAGAGACATGGTCCGCAACCAGACGATCCGTCAAGGCCTAAAATCCCATCCGCTGCAGACCCAAATAGAACAGTCCCAACTAACATGGTTTGGCCATGTCTGCAGAATGGGAGAAGATCGGCTACCACGACAAGCATGGGAAACAAAGAGCCAGGGATCCAGACCTCCAGGACGACCCAGAGTCCGCTGGGAGGACAACATTAGACACTCTTTGAAGGACCGAGGACTAGAATGGAACCAGGCCAGGAAGAAGACAGCTGATAGAATGGTCTGGCGCTCTCTCTTCCAAACCTCTACACCTCACGGTAGAAGAGGAACGACTAAGTAAGTAAGTGTATATATATATATATATATATATATATATATATATATATATATATATCTATATATATATATATATATATATATATATATATATATATATATATATATATATATATATATATATATATATATCATATGCATGGCTACAATTATACATGCAGGCATACATACATACATAATAATCATACATGCGCACACGCATAACAGATACATGCCTATTTACATGCATACAAACATACATAGATACATAATATATACGTACAGGGCCGATTTAAGGGTGGTGCAATCGGAGCGACCACCCCGGGTGCTAAGAGCAAAGAGGCGCCACAGCGGGCAACAAAAAAATGTATTCTTTCTTCAAGTAGTTGGACCTTTATTCCGGTGTGACACAATTCGCTCAGACCAAACCGTGCAATGTAAATCTTTTACAAGAATACGCTAAAACTAGAGTGTGATACATTTTTACAATTCTGTATTTAGCCATTTATGTGTTGTTGTTTTTTTTTTGTTGGTGGGGGGTGTTTCGTCTTGTAAGAATAACTATCAACAACTGGCCTGCAATTTTATTCACTAATATTTTTTTTTCCTTCAATAGAGTTGAATTAACTCTTGCGGCTAGACGTGTAGGACAGGAGGCGAATGGCAAACCACCCCCCCCCCCCCCCCCCCCCGGGCGCCGCATGTTCTAGCGCTGTCTCCCCATGCATACTGAACAGAATCTGTATTCTCCATAAAATACATTGATGAGTACTGATATGATATGACATACATAAACATATGATATACTTGTTTATATACATACGTACTTACCACATTGACAACAGTTTGAGAACACGTACATGGATACACCCAGAGCTTGCCTTACATCATTCGCACCTGGGGCGAGTGGTTTTACATGCGCCCCTCCCCCACATTACTAGAAGCTTAAGTCAATGAAAGTACTGGAATATCAAGTAAGAATCGTGAATAAAACTGTTTATAGTTTTAAATAGTCATAACTCTGGGGAATAAACCAAAGTAAAAACAAAAACAATTAAATAAAACACGAAAAAAAAACTATAAAAAAAAGAGCAATGTTCAAAATGTGTCAATCTTTGGTTTCAGTGTTTTATTATTAAAGATTTATATTGCGTGGTTTGACCTTTCCGAACTATGCCGTGGTTTGACCTTTCCGAACTGTGTCACACAACAAGACAAGTGGAGCTTCTTGAAGAACAAAATACTTTTTTTGTTTTCTCGTTTGCTCCGGTGCCTCCAGGCCCAGTTCACCCTGGCCAAAGGTCGACTGCATACACCAGATTGAGAGAATCTATATCTACAGTTGATTTATTACAATACCCACTGTTATGCCCAGGTTTGGTGACGCCGCTGATAGCCGAGAAAGTGCTGGGATCAGCTGGGGGTATACTCATTCTGACCATGGGAGCCATGGCTCTGATGTCTACTGGCTCAGGAGAAGTTATGGGATTGTCGTCTGTTATTGTGTATGACATCTACCAGACTTACATCAGACCCTTCAGGTATGAGGGTTGTCATATGTTATAGTTTATATCATCTTATTACATTCAACCCTTCAGGTATGCGGGTTGTCGTTTTCTATAGTTTATATCATCTTATTCCATCCAACACTTCAGGTGTAGGGTTACCGTCGGTTATAGTTTATATCGTCTTAATACATCCAACCCTCCAGGTATGGGGGTTGTCTTCGGTTACTGTTTATAACCTCGTCCTATTACACCCAGCCCTTCAGATATGCGGGTTGTCGGTTATAATTTATATCATCTTATTACATCCAACATTTCAGGTTTAGGGTTGTCGTCGGTTATAGTTTATATCTTTTTAATATATTCAACCCTCCAGGTATGGGGTTGTCATCGGTTATTGTTTATAACATGTCTTATTACATCCATCCCTTCAGATATGCGGGTTGTCGGTTATAGTGCATATCATCTTAGTACATCCAGCTCTTCATCTGCGGTTGTCGTCCATTATTGCAGATGACAATCGTCTTGTGATGTCACAACCTTCTGGTATCACATTCAGACATAAAATATTTGGGTCCTTTAGCTGCTGATTGTTTAATTATTTGCTCAAGTTATTCAAACTGCGTCTAGTAAAATACCTTTGTTTATACGCAGCCAACCCTGTAATTTTAGACTTTACCTTACAAGGTGATATGTTAAATACATGCTTACATGTAATATCTAAACTTTTGTCGGGCACAGTTCAAACAACATCCCACAAATTACGTGTGCTTGGTTGACCCAGTCTCGAAAGTCTAACAGTTTGTGTTAATGACTTAAGTGTGAGAATGGGTCTAGTTTGTTAGAGCAAGATGACACGTTCTGGAAACATAAGGTCACGACTTCTCGTTGTAAACACTGTTATATGAATATGTTACAAGTGACGGTTCATTGCTGTTTATTTGGTTAGTAGGGTTGTTTACTGAATATGAAAAGTAATTTTTATTGCACATCTTTTGTTGAAACATCTGACTTGACTTCATCTCTACAATGTGTTTGTCCGACAGAGATAATCTGGAACCCCACCACTGTGTTCTTTGTGGGAGAACACGTAAAGGTCTTGAGAAGTCCAAACCCAATTCGCATATGGACGGAAATGACCTTTGTTGCTGCGAGGATGCAACAAAATGCAGCCAGTGTTCAGACGACGTCGAAAAGGCAAGGAATTGTACCCAGTATTATCTCAAGCAACCCTACGCCTGTCAAACACATGGGAGATTCAGGTCAGTTGTCGTCGCTAACAATGCTGTAATTTAAAACTCTGGACATCAACATTAAATTCATCACTAAAATTATTGTCTTCATCGCATCTTCTGTTGCCTTCATATCTTTTGTTATCTCCCTCACCATTTCACGATCTCTTGCGCAATTCTGGAAAGCTGCGAACCCCACCCCGAACCCCACCTAACCAACGGTTTCATAAATCATTTATCAGATAGATCAATAAAAAAAATTTTAAACAAAAATAGGTCAACGATATTCTGATAAAACTCATGACATGCCTAGACAACAGAGAAAAAGCAAATGGGGACTCACTTCAAGCACCACTAACAAGGTCCTTGTCTGTTAGATGGTGTGAACGCTAGGCAGTTGTGACATATTATGAAAATAACTTTCATATATCTTTCTATTATCTACACGTTTCTTTTACCCGACTTTCACCTACGTACTTATTGTTAACTTAAACCCTCCTACACCCAGAATCTGTCTCTTGTTCTAATTTAGCACAGTTTATTGCGGTTCGATATTTCCTTTGATGAGAGGTTTACGAGTAGACCTATTAGCTAACGTGAGCCGGTTACATTTAATTATAAATGCCAGCGATCGAGGATTGTTTTAAAGTGACGCAACAGAGGAAGGTAGCGTTTAGTTTAACGTATTTTTCGTTGGACAGTATGAGGGGAAATAAATTTGAGTAGATATTGGGAACCAAGGTGAGAAATTTTATTACATTTCCCTGAATCCGGTCGTTTGATAAGTGAGTAAACACGGCGAATCGCAAGATCTAAGGACATTGCTCGCTGGAATGGCCCATACGAAGCAGAAACGAATAAAATTTGCACTGATTAGCAAATTATGTTATGCCGATCTAAGCGAGAGAGCATGAGTTCTGGTTTTCGGCTTTAGTGTGAGAAAGATCTTTGATTTGCAGATTGAACGAGAGATTTCCCCATAGGTGCTAAACCTGGGTTTCGGTGAATAGTGGCCATTTCCTTTGATTTCAGATATATATATATATACCCCAGCTTTCTAACTAAAATTTATCCAGTACTCATCAGACTGTTAAGACATTGTAAAAGTCTGATTGTTCGTGATTTAAATTTTGGTAGAGTGGGCGTGTCGTTCTATCACCTGGACAGTCCAATGTTGCAGTTTATCTAGGTCACCAGCGTGAGGCGCTGCCAGGGTGTAATGAATACATTCACACAAACAGCATACATGTTTTCAGGCGTGTAGTACTTGGAATATGATGTGGGATGATGTGGTAAGTGTGGGTGTAGACGAATGCGTTTAGGCTCTTGGAAAGCTATACACTGAACCCACTCACCCACATGCAGAAGTCAGTGAAGGTAGGTAATACTGCTGACGTTTCACAATATTTATTATACGACGTACGATAGTATGGACGACACAGTCAATGGCACAATAATCATGGACATTATATGATGGCAATAGTAGTTAACACTTTGCATCAGCTCAGATATATGGTGTCAACAATAATGGCCTGTCAATCTACGTTCTGCTTTCATATACTGAAGTTCTGGTACCCTGACAGAACCCGTCAGGTACCCCTTTGCAAATATACCGCACGGGAAAGGCGGTTTCAATTGCCTAACAAAAGGCGGTGACTTCTAGCATCACATGCCAGGCACTTCTTCTCATGAGTAATAAAGGCCGTAACAACGGGCCTCTATGGCGACAGCATCAGGCCGCAAGTAGCGGGCCTCAAATATAAGGTAACCTTAGTGTTTTATCTTTCCGTGTACAGATTCCTGCCAGTCCTACCGCTTGCATAGCGGGTTACTCAAGTAGATAACTTTCTCTGGGCTTCTAATATTCAAAAGACAACTTGGTCTTGGTTCCCGTATCAAGCACCAATAATGGGGCTCTATATAACATATCAGCTGTGAGCTCTGTTCAACATGTCGCCTTAAGGTAATCAAATGTACTTCTCTAACTTAGGCATACGAGAAGATCAAAAATGACTCTATTACCTTGTTTCAGAATCCTATAAAACACTAAACACAACACTGCCATTCTTGGCATACAGAATTAACTAGGGGAAGAAAATATAACATCTCAGTCATACAATGAACTTCCAAATCCCCGAAAAGATGGCAAGGAAAAATCTTCGGACCTCTGTCCGATCACAACGCCCAGGGTACACTGCTAAAACGGAAGTCTCTCGGTCTTTGCGCCAAAACCTGCGCATGTGCAAACAAGCACAGACCTGAGCGAAACTAACCCAAGACCAGGGCGTTTCCTCAAGCGAGAGGCAAAGCCACTCCGTATATGGTCATGTGAATAGAGACTTAAGACAAGACGAATATATAAGACCTTCCCCGACACAGGTCAACATAAGACAAGGGGAAGATAACCAGGAATCAAACCTGTCACTAATCGTAAATCACCAGTTCCCTTTCTTAGACTATCAAAATAATTAACAGGTTGATGTCTTTAAACATATGTGCCAAATAGACAGCAACAGATTACCGCACCCCCCGGGGGAAAAAATGAAACATTTTTTTTTCGAAATCCATCACTGAGCAAGATGCAACAAGCTCATAACGCATGAATGATGCCCTGATGAAAGGATCAACATAAATATAACGACATAATGTCAGACCCAATCGAAGCACAATAGCGCGTTTGGTGAGAACAACAGTTATCTCACTATACAAGAGAAAATATATATTCTCCAAATAAAACGTATCCGGGGATGTGCCACCAAAGTACCCAAAGGTGCAGGCAATGTTACAATGCACACAATATTTACATACAATATCATCATGTGTAGCAATGGTGAAAGACAATATATATCGAGAAGTCATATCAACAGAAATCTCTCGAAGTATAAAATCATTATTATCTAATGGTTAAACATAACAAAATGTATAAAGTCTTTTCACATCAATATGACTATACAGGTATACATTCTAACTAACAGGTGATAATCTCAGAAGCCTTGTCCGGAGGACGCTTGTAAGCAGCATCTGAATGGTCAGCATGGAAATCATAATGCATCAAGATAATTCTGTGACGGCACTCCCGGACAAAGTACTGGTTTGCTGAGAACAATACAAATAACACAATTTTTAGAATGTTATAATGTACCATAGTCACTATTACATTTCTACCTTATTAAATGTGGCCGTAATAATTTTCGACCTTTATATCGTGATAACTAAACCTTCTCTGTTATACCAAGAATGGTAACAGAAAAAGAAATCATACAATTCATAACACTGAATTTAAGTAAAGTGATATACATGTTCTAGTAGCATGTTATTGTAAGGTACAGACGTAAATCTAGATATATATCAGGAGATCTAGACATGAGAGTTAAGTAGATTCATGTGGGCATAGCAACAATATGTCTGCCATCACATTATCCGAACCACGGATAGCTCGTACCGTGAAATAAAAAGGTTGAAGAGCAATAGCATATCGAGTGGATCTTGAGCTCTTCAAATCCTTACTCTGCATAGCTGTGAGAGCTTTTTGGTCGGTGTCTACTATGACATGCGCGCCGAGAAGGAATCTTTGAAGTTTAAGAATCGCCCAGACCATAGCCAATAATTCTCGGTCTAGAACGGAATAATTCCTTTCTGCCGCATTCAGCTTCCTAGAGACGTACATTACTGGATGCAGAGTATCTGTATACTCTTGCATCAGTGCCGCCCCGATCTCTGTTGATGAGGCGTCACTACGAAGGACAAATGTCTTATCAGCAATAGGTAGTCTTAAGATAGGAGGAGATGAAAATAATGACTTAATCTGATCCAATGAAGATTGGCATTCTTGTGACCAGCGCACCACATTAGGAGACCCTTTCTTCAATAGGGTTGAGAGTGGTGCCGTAATAGAAGAAAGATTCTGAATGAATCTTCCGTAGAACTGTATTAGGCCTAAGAGACTACGGATCTGTTTCTTTGTCTTAGGAATAGTGATGTTGAGTATCTTAGAAGTGTTGTGGTCCTCTGTCTTCAAGAGACCATGTCCAACACGGTGACCAAGAAAAGAAATTTCACTAAATCCAACAAAGGCTTTAGAGGGTTTAGCTGTCAAGTTATGCTCGCGCAGAGTAGACAGCAGTTCACATAACCCCAAATAGTGATCTTCCCAAGAATCACTAAAGAGACAGATATCGTCCAAGTATGCAATAACATCTGAACGATGTGAAAGAATTCGACGCATCATGCGTACGAATGTAGCTGGGGCATTCATAAGGCCGAAAGGCATGAAGTTCCATTGGAACAAGCCCCTGGGTGTAGAGAAAGCAGTGAGAGGTTTGGCTCGATCAGTTAGAGGAACTTGCCAATAACCTTTAGACAAGTCGAGTTTGGTAAAGAAACGAGAGTTAGAAAGTCTAGAAATTAGCTCATCCAATAGCGGCATAGGTTCAGCATAGAATTTCGTTACTTGATTTAGTTTACGGTAATCGACGCAAAGGC
This sequence comes from Oreohelix idahoensis, assembly GCA_024509875.1. Classification (NCBI taxonomy): domain Eukaryota; kingdom Metazoa; phylum Mollusca; class Gastropoda; order Stylommatophora; family Oreohelicidae; genus Oreohelix; species Oreohelix idahoensis. Next base: position 55,436 of record JAMPIV010018090.1, on the reverse strand, counting down.
GTATGTTATTGTCTTTTTTTTTTGAACAATAACCATAGACGACGCGTATGCCGAATTGGATGGTTCAATTATCCCTAACTGTATCATTTCATCCAATTCTTTCTCGACCTGTGTTTGGAAATGAATAGGAATAGGGTAAGGTCTGACCCTGATAGGAGTATGGTCAGTAAGTATTATGTCATGCTTAATGACTGATGTGTGTCCAGGAATGTCCGTGAGAACATCCTGAAATGTTTGTAACGTGGAATAGACTTGTAGCTGTTCCCCATTAGACAATTTAAGAGAAATAGTAACATTTTTCCATGATTCCGTAGAATGAAGTGGAATCATCGGAAGAGGAAGATTAACGTCCGAGAAAGTAGATTCTTCATCCTGTATAACTGACAGAGATGAGTAATAACCATGAGGGACTGGAGTGTCGTCCGTCGCTTGAAAGATAGGTTGCAAGTACTCTGGACGTTCAAAAAATTCCGTAAGCATATTTATATGGAAGGTTTTATGTTTTCCGTCTATATCGACAACATAGTCGACATCAGAAATTTTAGAGACAATCATAAAAGGACCTTTCCATCCAATGAGGAGTCTATTTTCCCTGGTAGGGAGTAATACAAATGCTTTGTCACCAGGACAAAGTTGTCGTAGGCATCTTTTTTTATTCGCAAATTGCCTTGCCTTTTCTTTAGCAAATTCCGATGCAGAAGTTGCTAATTTGCATGCTTCAATGATTTTCTGCCTGAGTGCAATGACATATTCATAAGAAGATTGTGTGTCATCACTTATATCATCGGCAGCTATGAGATCGTGAAGCAAAGACATAGGGCCGCGCGGACGCGCGCCAAAGACAAGCTCAAAAGGAGAAAACCCGGTGTGTTCATTAGGAACCTCTCTGTATGCGAAGAGAGCCGCGGGTAAGACTCTGTCCCAATCCTCGGGATGATCCTCAGTTATCTTCCCAAGTAAATTTTTGAGGGTTCTATTGAGACGTTTGACTAACCCATTAGACATTGGATGATAGATGCTACTCAAAGACCTTTCAATATTAAGAGTAGACATCACTTGTGACATAGTGTCAGATATCAGTTGGGTGCCATGGTCTGACAAGATTTCCCTAGGAAATCCCAGACGTGAAAATATCATCCAAAGAGCGTCTGCAATGTCGGCAGTAGAAATGCTCTTAAGAGGTATGGCCTCTGGCCAACGAGTACACATGTCAACGCATGTAAGAATAAATTGGTGTCCTCTGGCTGATTTGATTTTAAAAGGACCAATGATATCTATCGCCATTTTTTGAAACGGACGAATAGGAATGTCCGCAGCCTGGATAGGTGCTGCATGGCGAGGACCTTTCGACTTGACTTCTTGACATACTTTGCACGAGCGGCAATAAAGACGTATGTCTCTATTTACGAATGGCCAAAAGAAAGCCGCAAGAACTCTCGACTTAGTACGTGAAAATCCCATATGACCAGCGCATTGGGAGTCGTGAGCATGTTGCAGTATACGAACTCTCATACTTTTGGGTACAAGAATTTGTGAGTGTATAGACGTGTCTGAGTGTTGTACCATACGCACTAGTACCCCATTCTTCATAGTGATCCAGGATTTGCGATTTGTGTTCTGATTTGGATCACCATCTTTAACCAGAAGGAAGAATTTTTTTTAAAGAAGTGTCCTCTTGTTGACTTTTTATAAAAGAGTCACGCGAAATTACCGAATGATTATCTTGCTCAAGTACTTCATCACCTTCGGTCGATGAAGACGGAGACATATTCTGAGCCTGTGCTCTTGTGACAACTGCATTAGCAGTTTCCATATTTTGTTCTTCCCAGGCAACAATTTGCTGCGGGGTACAATCCTTAACCCCGTGTATACGCCCGACGATAAGATCCGCAATAGGATTCGGTAGCAGACACGCGTGGACATTTCCCGTAAAGAAAGGAGTAGCTATGTGTATGATAGCAGTCGAATATTTTTCTACTGTGCCACCAAATGTTACACATTTGATCTCTTTCCCAGTGGCACAGGAACGATCTATAAGAGATTGCTTAACCCCAATAGTAGTACATCCAGAATCAAAGAGAACTGAGACTGGATTTGTATTCACTAGACCTCTATGTAGGAGAAGAGATCCTCTCCCGTCATGCGCCGCTGCGGCATGAAGAGCGGGTAGAGGATGGCCACAACTCAATGTAGATATTGTAGTAGGTTCAAACAAAGTAGAGCACTGAGGGCATTGAGATGCTCTCCCATAATCGAAGGCAGAACATGTGACAGCACTAGGGTTAGCTTTATTATCATTTGATTCATTACTAACTACCTGTGGCTCTTGTTGAGCACAGTTAGCATGATGACATGATCTATTATTGTTGTGTTGCCCTCTACCCCGACTATTATGTCCTCTGGAATTATTGTTATTTGACTTTTTGCTTTGGTTTGCACCGCAGTTTTCACAATTGTAATTGTGATTTACTCTTTGATTATAATATCTACCAGATTGACTTTGCTGTTTCCCTGCAAAATTTTGATAGCTAGGATAGTTTTTATTGTGGCTACCCCTATGAAAGTTCCCAAAATTGGCGGAACCAGGGTTACGAGGGCTGTCAGATCGCCTCCAGTTCTTTGAAGACGAACCACTGTGGGATGGATCACCCTGATCCTGTCCGTAATTACGATAACTTTTCTTATCAAAGTTGCGTTTATTACCTTGAAATTTACCCTGAAAATTAGGCCCATATGGTGTCGCAGAAGCCACGGGCAAACCCTCTTTAATCTTAGAATTACTAATCGTTTGCTGTGGGTGTGCAGTGACATACTGGCAACAGTATTGTTCCATGTCTTTTATGTCTTTAGGTTTACGTTCATGTATAAAGGCAAGAAAGGACTCATTAACTGATGACATTACTTTGTCCCTAAGTAATAAGTCCATAAGTGCTTCATATGTGTGTTCAGTCTTAGACAACTCAATCCATCGAGTGAAAGTAAGACGTATCTTTGTAATAAAGTCTGAGAACTCTACCCCAGTTTCTGGTAACATAGTCTTAAAACGAAGACGATAATCATCTTCTTTAAGTTGATACCTCTTTAATAAAGTTGCTCTAACAACTTCATAGTTAGCCTTGTCAGGTTCATCTATTGCCATTATAGTATTTAATGGTTCACCTGTAAGTGTATCCAACAGTTGACCGACATACTTTTCCTTATCTACCTTATGCGATACGCATGAAAGTTCAAATCTATTAAGATAGAACGTTATATCGTCCTTTGCAGCATTGAAAGGAGGTAGTTTTACTTTATAAGTATTATGATCTGTCTTACTAGAAGTCGCTTGAGAACTACTCATATTCATCACTTTTGATTTCTCAATCTCCAAAGTCTTGAGTTTTTCCTCTTGTTCCATTTTCTGTTTTTCTCTTCTCCTTTCAGCTTCTCTTTGTAACCTTTTCTCTTCAAATTCCTGCTGAATTTTTCTCTCTTCAGCTTCTCTTTGTAACTTTTTCTCTTCAAATTCCTTTCCTGCTGAATTTTTTTCTGTCTTCAGCTTCTCTTTGTAACTTTTTCTCTTCAGCTTCTCTTTGTAACTTTTTCTCTTCAGCTTCTCTTTATAACTTTTTCTCTTCAAATTCTCTTTCCAATCTTTTCTCCTCAGCTTTTTGTTTTTTCTCTTCTGCTTTTTGCGCCTTGTCGTATTGAGTAAGTGCAAACTCCTTCAATTTCTCACCAGTTTCACCAAGGGTTATCCCTTGCTGGATAAAGAAATCCAATGTAGACATTATGTCCAATAATGTGCTATCAATACCTCTGAAATAATAATACACTATATCCCAATCTCAGTGGGAGACAAGTCTTTGACAAAGACTTTGTATAGTTACCCTGTTTATAATGTCACCATATCACTTCAGTATCTTATGTGCATCATATTAATAATAGTACATGATCAAGTATATATGTAGACTGTATATGACAACAATATATAACACTAATTAAACAAAGACAAACATCTGGACAATCGAAAACATTCGCAGAGGTCAACTAAACTGAAAAGCTAAACTAAAGAAAATGTTACAAAAAATTGTAATGATAACTGCGAAAAATCACAATAATACAATGACAACACAGTGTATAAACATAAAAGGTGTATAGAAATAAACAATAGAAAAGAGAAGGCAGACAAATACAAACAAATCGGAACAGAACTGAAGAATGTAGAAAAATAACGAAAACGACACTAACACATCTCGTCACAACTAACACAAAATATCGCGCCAGCAACAAAAGTTGCAACAAATTTCCACAACTGGGAAATTCACGATAAGTTCCCTAAAAGAACGCTCACAATAGACCCTCGGTTAGGTGGGATATTCTATTGGAGTCACCGACCCAACCAAACCCGCTGAAATAAACACACTAATCTAAACATGTAACAAAACAGAAAGCATATAATAGAATGTGTTGCAAAGAAGGCTCAGTTACACACAATATAACGGCACAGTTTCAAAAACCCAACTGCCACTTATCTTAAAGTATAATTCTGGCCTTTTTTGTCAACACCGAAGTACAATATATGAACAGCAATGATTGGAAGATCCACCGTCGATGGTTACCGAACGACGACAATATGTAGTGGTCTTCAAACGTACAGCTACTGTGACATTCTCGACAACCAGTTGCGACCTGAAGATCCAACGTTGATATGTCTGTAGACTGTAGCATGTAAACAAACAGCTGAATTGTTTACACTGAGAGCTTGAAAGAAAACGATGTGACTTGCTCGCACAAATAAATGGACATCGTCTGTAGAACTGCAGTAGAACGCTTATTAGTAGAACAGTGTCACTCCACTTCTGTAGCAGCTGTGGTCCATGTAGCAATATCATAAAGATGCTAACGCCAGTTTCTGTAGCAGCTGTGGTCCATGTAGCAATATCATAAAGATGCTAACGCCAGTGTTTATGTGGGTCAGCAGTCGTTGACCTATTTACCACCGTCCTGTGTAGCTGAAAACCCCACGAATCTGGCCTACCAGATGTAAAAGTCTGTTTGTTCGTGATGTAAACTTTGGTAGAGTGGGCGTGTCGTTTTATCACCTGGACAGTCCAATGTTGCGGTTTATCTAGGTCACCAGCGTGAGGCGCTGCCAGAGTGTAATGAATACATTCACACAAACAGCATACTGTACATGTTTTTAGGCGTGCAGTACTTGGAATATGATGTGGGATGATGTGGTAAGTGTGGGTGTAGACGAATGCGTTTAGGCTCTTAGACAGCTATACACTGAACCCACTCACCCACATGCAGAAGTCAGTGAAGGTAGGTAATACTGCTGACGTTTCACAATATTTATTATACGACGTACGATAGTATGGACGACACAGTCAATGGCACAAGAATCATGGACATTATATGATGGTAATGGTGGTTAACACTTTGCATCAGCTCAGATATATGGTGCCAACAATAATGGCCTGTCAATCTACGTTCTGCTTTCATATACTGAAGTTCTGGTACCCTGACAGAACCCGTCAGGTACCCCTTTGCAAATATACCGCACGGGAAAGGCGGTTTCAATTGCCTAACAAAAGGCTATGACTTCTTCTGGCATCACATGCCAGGCACTTCTTCTCATGAAGAATAAAGGCCGTAACAACGGGCCTCTATGGCGACAGCATCAGGCCGCAAGTAGCGGGCCTCAAATATAAGGTAACCTTAGTGTTTTATCTTTCCGTGTACATATTCCTGCCAATCCTACCGCTTGCATAGCGGGTTACTCAAGTAGATAACTTTCTCTGGGCTTCTAATGTTCAAAAGACAACTTGGTCTTGGTTCCCGTATCAAGCACCAATAATGGGGCTCTATATAACATATCAGCTGTGAGCTCTGTTCAACATGTCGCCTTAAGGTAATCAAATGTACTTCTCTAACTTAGGCATACGAGAAGATCAAAAATGACTCTATTACCTTGTTTCAGAATCCTATAAAACACTAAACACAACACTGCCATTCCTGGCATACAGAATTAACTAGGGGAAGGAAAGATGACATCTCAGTCATACAATGAACTTCCAAATCCCCGAAAAGATGGCAAGGAAAAATCTTCGGACCTCTGTCCGATCACAACGCCCTGGGTACACTGCCAAGCCGGAAGTTTCCCGGTCTTTGCGCCAAAACTTGCGCATGTGCAAATAAGCACAGACCTGAGCGAAACTAACCACAAGACCAGGGCGTTTCCTCAAGCGAGAGGCAAAGCCACTCCGTATATGGTCATGTGAATAGAGACTTAAGACTTAAGACAAGACGAATATATATAGACTATCAAAATACAGAGAATCATTAAGGGGTGTGAAGATAACTACTAGGAATCAAAATCCTGTCACTAACGTAAATCACCAGTTCCCTTTCTAGCTAGACTATTTTACGCAGGTTAAGGATAGGATTGTGAATACTATATTATGGTTAAGTATTTGTATTTTTTCTCCTTTACACAGTATTTGGGTCAAACCCTAAACCTTACCAGCGGCTTCCATATGAATCTGAGAATAAATTTACAAAAGAACATTCTGATATAAAATATCGGGTTTTTTCAAGGTGACTTGTCTGGCCTCGTGTTTACACCCAGAAAGAGACAGAGTACTAACCCAAAGAATATTAAGAATAAATTGTAACTGGATTCATAGATATCCAGATTTCTTTTTCCAAGTTCATATACCTTCAGCCAGTTGAAGTGACGTAATCAAACATTGGCATTACCTGAATAACGACCACTGTGTTGTGAAGAATATTTACCCTGAACAGATTTATTTACCTGACACTCGATTACACGATTGAGGATTCCAAGGTACTGAACATTGTGAACATTAGATCTCTTAATTGTTTTACTACCTGGACAAAAATTGAAGTGACATAATCGACATCCTACTAATAGTAGCGAATCAAGCGTTTCCAAACATTTGGCTGTGAGGCGTTGTCGTGAGAAATTCTAATCCACATATATAAATTAAAACGTAAATGTAAAGCCTAACAAATAACTTCAATAAAAGGAAAGAAGAATGGTAAAGAACAGTGCTGTCACAATGACTGTACTCGAAATCCCCCTTGTTTTCTACTTCGTCTGCAAATTGTAACGTTTCACGTTGATAGTAAAAGCCTACTGCTTCAATACCCGCTTTCTACGATAAAACATGTGCTGCATTTCTAAGAAAAACCTTGAGATACGCAGGTTGACCTAGATTTAAAATTCAATTCATGTCATGTGCCTGCAATTTCTAAGAAAAACCTTGAGATACGCAGGTTTTTATACACTACGTTACCTAAAACGAAAGACAGATGGACTAAAGATAGAAAGAAGGGAGGGCTGAAAGCAGGGACGCAGGCAATACTACCACAGTCGCGCGATACACAATTACTACCATCACGCGTGTAAGGCCACAAGCACTAGCTTTTTCTCACATCGACAGTGATAAACAACACTACCCATACCAGAGTTAGGTTTTAAAATCCTGAAAAACGCTTATTAGGAAATATGACATTATACTGGTTTACGTTTGAAAACATTACAGTACCCAGACACCACATCGTATTCGAAGTAAACAGGAGGTAGAAGAAAGTGCATATTTTGAACGCAGCCACTTAGCTCCTTTAAATTTGTATATTTGGGTTCCTTAGGACTTGCTGACAAAGAATATGTTAAACGTTACGCAAATAGTCTAGGAATTACCAAATTATAGCCAAAAGAAATAGTGAGGGATGTCAGACAACACCCAAATCAGAATCGCTCAGTGGCAGATTTTCACCCCACCATTGTACGGGAAATGGGTCTCCATGTTAAATCCGATTTGATTGGAGCGCAATAAATGTAAGGCTAAACACGATTAGTCGGGCTATAAATACTATCTTTCGTTGTCAGGGGAAACGGGAGTAGGAGTACTTTTTTTTCAAACGATTGGGTAGACATGGCACGATTGGTTAGACCTGCCAATATAGTCAATTAGAGGCGTCAGGTCACCACCACATTTGCAAATAAACTTACTACAGAACCAGTGCGTTGAGCACCAGTGCATATTTTTCTAAATAAAAGCCTGGGACATCGGCAGATCGAAATTGTGTTATATTCAGTGCCAGTCAACGTAATTCTGTATTATTTCCATGAATTGTGGTAAGCTTGAAATATTTGATATCTTTTAATGAAAATTGAATGTAAATTGATAATTTATGTCTGTATATATGTGTGATTCAGTAGCGAACATGAGGTAAAGCCTCTATAGTGCTCCAGCCTGAACAGAAGGTTTCGGAGGAAAGTAAAACTACATGGAATTGCCAAACAGTACACTGACACCTAGCTTATTGACTAGAAAGAAATAATGCTGGAATTGCAGAGGCGTAGTAATCATTAGGGAGGAATATACTGGTGTAAATTATTTCAGATGAAGCTGACAGTTGGCCTACCGCTCTGAACTCAGTGTTTGTTATGTATTGTGCTCAGTGTAGAAATAGAGTATAAATTAGTTCTGAAGTAGGAGGTACAACCTTTTTGTTTCAGGGACCGTGGTCCAAAAGTTATTGAGCAGCACCTGGTCAGAGCTTTGCTGAATCCAGAGGCGGATAGCATACTCCTTGGTCCATATAGCAAACAGTGAGGTGTCTCCAGAACACAGGGGAGCAATCGAGCAGAGGAGTCTTTTCCTGCCGCCATCACGAAAGATAAGCCTATGTGGCCAGCGGAGCTCAACATTATGTAACCCCATCTTAAACTGACATTGTATAAAAATAAGAGGGGAAATTAATTGTTTTAATGAACGGAACTGAGAACATCTCCAATACTAGTTCCAACAGAAACAAACACTTGAAGTCATGATGACAAATAACAACATAGCTTGAAAAAACAAAACCAGTATTACCTCATATTACTACTACACAACTGACACACATAGGATAATATTAATAAAATATGTCACTACAAGATTCATATTGATAAATTCTGTACATATAACTTGTAATTAAAATTGATTGTGATTCCTGGTTCACTTTGTATTTGAATCAGGACACATATATATTAGTGACAGTAATTAATACATATTTATATTTGAAAATTTACCAGTGCCTCATTTAAGAATAGTCTTATAGAGTGTTAAATGTGTGTGAGTGTCACAGTGTTGTCACGTGTGGTGGAATAAATTAAATTGTTTATCTGTCTGTTGTTGTTGTGACTTACACTTCATCATATACATACCCTAGACATTCAACGTAGTCATCACAATATTCCAGAATAATTCTGACTGAGGTATAAATATGTGGTAGCAAGTAAGGTCATCTGTAATACACTACCCTTATTAGATACAGATACCTTCACAGCTGATCTCAGTCAGTACACTAAGTCCCCTATAAATATTTATAATATCCCACTTTACCACATATATTGGGGGCTCGTTCCAGGGATATTGAACTTTCTCCTGTTATAGATATTGGGAATAATAAGAATTAAAAGGTATCCTTGGGTGGAAATAAATAACGTTGAGCTCTCAGTGCCTGTAGTGTCCTTAGATAATTATTGATAGATTGAATTGTTACAATTGCATGTTAGACAATGGCCGACTTGGCAAAATTTCGATCTGCTGCTGTACAGACTGCGAAAGAGTTAGGAATGGACGGGCAAATTATGATTTCTTATGTCACTGCTGAATGTGACAAATATATTGAACGGGAAGAAAGAAGATTAGAAAAAGAGGCCGAAAGAAAGTTAGAGGCTGAGGCTAAGAGGTTACAATTTGAGGCTGAGGCTGAGACTAAGAGGTTGCAGATTGAGGCTGACAAAGAGGCTAAAGCATTGGAAGCCGAGGAAAGAAGACAGGCTGCAGAAGAAAGAAGATTGACTGCAGAAAGGGAAGACAAGCGATTAGCTGCAGAAAGGAAAGCAGAAGATAAGAGATTACAAAGGGAACATGAGTTACGACTAAGGGAGTTTGAGTTTCAAGGCCATGCTCCTGAAAATGGTGCCAGTCCCTTTACCTCTGATGCCACTGCTAGTCAGGGAGCCTCAACCTCAGCTATGAATTTTCATTTAGATCATTTTGTTGAGAAAGACGATGATATTGAGAGCTATCTAAATAGATATGAACTATTGGCTACCACATATGGGTTAGAGAGAGAAAGGTGGAGCTTAAAGTTATCTCAAGGTCTTCGTGGGGCAGCTTATGAAGTTTTTGCCAAAATGAGCAGAGGTGATCAGGAAAATTATGACATGCTAAAGCAGGCTCTTTTGTTAAGATATGAAAAGAACGCAGAATTTTATAGGAAAAAATTTAGGAATGCTAAACTACTGTCAGGTGAAACCTATCACCAGTTCTCTGCACGGTTAGAGACATACTTGGAGAAATGGACTTCTCTGGGGAAAACCCAAGATCTTAAGGAAATGGTCCTTATAGAACAATTAAGAGAGTCCATGGCTCCAGACCTGAGAAAGTTTCTCATGGAACAAGGTGCAGAGAGGCTGGGTGAGTTGTTAAATGTTGCTGAAAGGTATCAAGCAGCTCAGGCAGAGGTATCAGGTAATAAAAGAAACAGGTGGAAAATTTTAGGGCACCACAGAACTTTAATAAATTTGATCCTAGAGATCAAAACAAAGGTAAGCACCAATTTGATAGGCCACGGTATGACAATAAAAATAAAACCCCACAATTCGATGAAAGGAAATATGATGAAAGAAAATCTTTCAACCAAGGAAAAAGGTGGTGTAAAAATTGTAAGATGAACAATCATGACACTGACCATTGTAGAAGGAAACCTCCTCATTGTGCTGCTATGACATCTGGGAAAAAGGAAAAAAAGGTCAAACCTGCAGAACTACAGGAACCATACCATCCCCCAGTGTGTGAAGATGTCATCTGTAATGGTGTCACTATAAGGTGTTTATATGATACCGGTTTAGATTACGATTCCGTTGTGAGTTCTCACCTGGTGCAGGCAGATCAATACACCACAGAAACAGTGGAGATTCAAACTGCAACCAAGGATGTAGCTACCATGACACTTCCCGTCGCCCGGATAAAGGTGAAAACGCGATATGTGGAAGGAATCATAAAAGCAGCAGTGATAAATGAGCCAATCTACCCTCTGATATTGGGGTGTAGATATGTCTTCTTGGGGAATCCCAAGAGACCTGTGATATTGGCAACAGTGCAGACCAGATCACGGTCTAAAAAGGAGGAGGATAATCCAATAAATACTCATCCAGATGAGATGAGGAAGGCACAGGCTGAGGACAAAACACTCAAGCCGTGTTTCAAGAAGTTGCCCAAATCTCATACACCTCCAGGCAAGGGAGAAATTTATATGAAGAACAAGCTGATATATAGGAAGGCTGGATCTGAATCCAATGGTCACGGACAGCTGGTTCTTCCCACTTCATATAGGACTAAAGTGTTGGAACTAGGGCATGCGATTCCCTTCAGTGGTCATATGGGGATCAGCGCAACAGGACAGCGTATAGCTTGTCACTATTTCTGGCCAGGAATAACTGAAGATATCAAACGATATGTAAAATCCTGTCCAGAGTGCCAACGAGTAGCACCTAAACATTGGACTGCACCAGCAACTCTGGGGGAAATGCCCATAGTGGGAACACCCTTTGAGAGAGTTGCCGTGGATCTTGTGGGACCTCTCACCCGAACCAAGAGAAGGAACAGCTACATTCTGACTCTGGTGGACACTTGTTCTATGTGGGGAGAGGCGGTAGCCCTGTCATCGATTGATTCTAAACATGTGGCAGAGGCATTGCTCACAATTTTCACAAGGTTAGGTTTTCCCAATCAAATCTTGACTGATAATGGCTCTCAGTTCAAGAGGAAACTAACAGAAGAAGTTTTCAGGATCTTCCAGGCCAAACACTTCCATTGTAGTGTGTACCACCCCCAAGGGAACGGCCAAGTGGAAAGATTTAATGGCACGTTGATGTCGATCCTGAGAAAGTTGGCAAACGAAAAACCAGATACGTGGGACCAGTACCTTCACGCCGCCCTCTTTGCTTATCGGGAGGTACCCCATAGTTCAACCGGTATGGCCCCGGCAACATTATTGTTTGGAAGGCCAATAAAAGGTCCACTGGAAGCTCTGTTAAGAACGTGGACTGATGAAAAAGCAGAGGAAAATATTACATCCTCATACCAATATGTGAATGAGCTGACCACTCGTTTAAAAACTGGCTGGAAACTTGCCAATGAAAATTTGAAACAAGCCAGGAAGAAACATGCTGCCTATTATAACAGGAAAGCGAAAGACAGAGATTTGGCTGTGGGAGAGAAGGTACTGCTTCTTCTCCCCGGTAGTCAGAATAAGTTACAAATTGGATGGCAAGGTCCATATACAGTTCTAGAGAAGGTGTCTAGAACCAATTATAAGATAGATAAGAAGGGGAAAGAAAAAATCTATCATGTGAATCTCCTGAAGAAATATTTGGAAAGAGAACCTCAGGAAGAGACACACTTGTTGACCTTGTCCATTGCAATGGAGATGAAAAAGGAACCACTTTCATCATTTGAATATCCATTACACCCCTGTGAGACAGCGGCACAGGTGAAAATCAGTACGCATTTAATGAAAAATCAGAAGGAGAGAGTGCAACAGGTTCTAGATACTCATACAGAGGTGTTAACAGACCGACCTGGGCATACAAACTTATTGGAATATGATATGAAACTGATAGACCACACACCTGTCTGTATGAAACCATATTCGATTCCTTTTGCTAAGGAGAAAGCTCTGAAGGAAGAGATAGACTATTTGTTGAAGGAAGGAATTATTTCGCACAGTGAATCTTCATATAGTTCCGGTGTTGTACTCTTAAGGAAGCCCTCTGGAGAACATAGACTCTGTATAGATTACAGGAGACTGAATGCTTTACAGAAGGACAGGTGGATCCATTGCCGGATACAAATCAGCTGTTTGCCAGACTAAATAAAGCTAAATATTTCTCAAAAGTGGATCTGAGTAAAGGATACTATCAGATTCCAGTAAAGCCTGAGGTTAGACCATACCTAGCCTTTAGTACCTCAGAATGACACTATGAGTTTAATAGATTGCCATTTGGATTGAAGAATGCGCCTAGTGTCTTCTCTAGAATGATGAGAAAATTATTGGACCCTCTGAATAATCCATGTATCACAAATTTCATGGATGATATCCTTATAGCAACAGAAACATTTGAGGAGCACATTGATTCTCTGAACATGCTGTTTAATCGACTTAGGGAAGCGAATTTAACAGCCCGACCAACCAAATGTTGCGTTGGATGTAAAGAATTGGAATTCTTGGGACACACAGTTTATCAGGGAAACATGACCCCTGACCCAAAGAATTTAGAGAAACTAAAGAAAGCCCCGAGACCACAAACCAAGAAAAACGTGAGATCCTTTGTCTCATTATGTGGTTTCTACCAAAAGTATATCAAAAACTTTAATTCCATATGTGCACCGTTAACTGATTTGACACGTAAGGGAAATCCAGATCGAATTACATGGACACCACAATGTGAAATGGCTTACCAGGAATTGAAGGAAAAGCTCACAAGCAAACCTATTTTGAAATTACCTGACTTAAGTCAAGAATTCATTGTAAGGACGGATGCCAGTAATATTGGGTTAGGTGCAACTCTGCTACAGAGATCAGATGCATTGGATGGGGAATTAAGCCCAGTGGCATATGCTAGCAGAAAGTTGAATAAAGCTGAAACCAACTACTCAACTAGCGAAAAAGAATGTCTTGCAGTAATATGGGCGATAAAGAAATTCAATATTTATCTGTATGGGAAGGCATTTAAGTTGCAAACGGATCACAAACCTTTGTCGTTTCTAGCACAGGCTAGGCATGAGAACTCGAGATTACTCCGTTGGTCCTTATTGATGCAGCCATTTGAGTTTAGCATAGAGTATATAAGTGGAAAAACAAATCTGGGAGCGGATTTTTTAAGCCGCCATCCGTGTGATGAGAATCACCCTAAACTCCAGGAAAAATAATAAATTTCTCTGTGTATATAGAATTATAGACTGACATATAACGTCTGTTTTAAGTGGGGAGGATTTGTCGTGAGAAATTCTAATCCACATATATAAATTAAAACGTAAATGTAAAGCCTAACAAATAACTTCAATAAAAGGAAAGAAGAATGGTAAAGAACAGTGCTGTCACAATGACTGTACTCGAAATCCCCCTTGTTTTCTACTTCGTCTGCAAATTGTAACGTTTCACGTTGATAGTAAAAGCCTACTGCTTCAATACCCGCTTTCTACGATAAAACATGTGCTGCATTTCTAAGAAAAACCTTGAGATACGCAGGTTGACCTAGATTTAAAATTCCATTCATGTCTTTTTATACACTACGTTACCTAAAACGAAAGACAGATGGACTAAAGATAGAAAGAAGGGAGGGCTGAAAGCAGGGACGCAGGCAATACTACCACAGTCGCGCGATACACAATTACTACCATCACGCGTGTAAGGCCACAAGCACTAGCTTTTTTTCAAATCGACAGTGATAAAAAAACACTACCCATACCAGAGTTAGGTTTTAAAATCCTGAAAAACGCTTATTAGGAAATATGACATTATACTGGTTTACGTTTGAAAACATTACAGTACCCAGACACCACATCGTATTCGAAGTAAACAGGAGGTAGAAGAAAATGCATATTTTTGAACGCAGCCACTTAGCTCCTTTAAATTTGTATATTTGGGTTCCTTAGGACTTGCTGACAAAGAATATGTTAAACGTTACGCAAATAGTCTAGGAATTACCAAATTATAGCCAAAAGAAATAGTGAGGGATGTCAGACAACACCCAAATCAGAATCGCTCAGTGGCAGATTTTCACCCCACCATTGTACGGGAAATGGGTCTCCATGTTAAATCCGATTTGATTGGAGCGCAATAAATGTAAGGCTAAACACGATTAGTCGGGCTATAAATACTATCTTTCGTTGTCAGGGGAAACGGGAGTAGGAGTACTTTTTTTCAAACGATTGGGTAGACATGGCACGATTGGTTAGACCTGCCAATATAGTCAATTAGAGGCGTCAGGTCACCACCACATTTGCAAATAAACTTACTACAGAACCAGTGCGTTGAGCACCAGTGCATATTTTTCTAAATAAAAGCCTGGGACATCGGCAGATCGAAATTGTGTTATATTCAGTGCCAGTCAACGTAATTCTGTATTATTTCCATGAATTGTGGTAAGCTTGAAATATTTGATATCTTTTAATGAAAATTGAATGTAAATTGATAATTTATGTCTGTATATATGTGTGGTTCAGTAGCGAACATGAGGTAAAGCCTCTATAGTGCTCCAGCCTGAACAGAAGGTGTCGGAGGAAAGTAAAACTACATGGAATTGCCAAACAGTACACTGACACCTAGCTTATTGACTAGAAAGAAATAATGCTGGAATTGCAGAGGCGTAGTAATCATTAGGGAGGAATATACTGGTGTAAATTATTTCAGATGAAGCTGACAGTTGGCCTACCGCTCTGAACTCAGTGTTTGTTATGTATTGTGCTCAGTGTAGAAATAGAGTATAAATTAGTTCTGAAGTAGGAGGTACAACCTTCTTGTTTCAGGGACCGTGGTCCAAAAGTTATTGAGCAGCACCTGGTCAGAGCTTTGCTGAATCCAGAGGCGGATAGCATACTCCTTGGTCCATATAGCAAACAGTGAGGTGTCTCCAGAACACAGGGGAGCAATCGAGCAGAGGAGTCTTTTCCTGCCGCCATCACGAAAGATAAGCCTATGGGGCTAGCGAAGCTCAACATTATGTAACCCCATCTTAAACTGACATTGTATAAAAATAAGAGGGGAAATTAATTGTTTTAATGAACGGAACTGAGAAAATCTCCAATACTAGTTCCAACAGAAACAAACACTTGAAGTCATGATGACAAATAACAACATAGCTTGAAAAAACAAAACCAGTATTACCTCATATTACTACTACACAACTGACACACATAGGATAATATTAATAAAATATGTCACTACAAGATTCATATTGATAAATTCTGTACATATAACTTGTAATTAAAATTGATTGTGATTCCTGGTTCACTTTGTATTTGAATCAGGACACATTTATATTAGTGACAGTAATTAATACATATTTATATTTGAAAATTTACCAGTGCCTCATTTAAGAATAGTCTTATAGAGTGTTAAATGTGTGTGAGTGTCACAGTGTTGTCACGTGTGGTGGAATAAATTAAATTGTTTATCTGTCTGTTGTTGTTGTGACTTACACTTCATCATATACATACCCTAGACATTCAACGTAGTCATCACAATATTCCAGAATAATTCTGACTGAGGTATAAATATGTGGTAGCAAGTAAGGTCATCTGTAATACACTACCCTTATTAGATATAGATACCTTCACAGCTGATCTCAGTCAGTACACTAAGTCCCCTATAAATATTTATAATATCCCACTTTACCACAGGCGTGCATAACAAACGCGTGGGAAGCAGTGAATATAATCTGATCATTTTCTCAAGCTATTTCACTTGAGAAATTGCTCGCCAAGATACCAGACCTTGCTACAGTGAAGAATTAGAATTCAGAATTCTTTCTTAACATACCGGACACTTTTTATTGGAGTATTCATCAGGATTTACAATATAGTCCAGGAAATTTATAGCATTTTAAAAAAGGAAACCGGGACTGAGGAAACTGAAGAACCACACATGAAGTCAGAGAGCGAACTTATTAAATTAACGACACCCCCAGACGCGTGTAAGAGGCCGATTCAAGTCTCTTTTATTCATCTGAGCCAAAAGTATGTGAGCCAGGACCGACTTATTCGTGGTACCAGCAGAAAGTACTATCTCTGGAAAAAGAAGGAAACAGTGGCCTAAGCTTTAAGACGAAGGACCCACGTGGTAGACTCTCCTTCACATTTCTGGGAAACGAGCTACAACCGACAACCTTGACCAGGAACGAGCGTGAACAGTGTGAAATGAACCAACCCATAAGAAGGAGCAGAACCGTCATTGGCAGCTAAGTTCAAATCTATGCTGCCACTTGAGCTTCTTATAACATTTCACAATCCATAACGACCATGATGATAACTTTTCTTGATCCATAACTATTCAAATTATTTTTCAACTGTTAAAACTTAAGTGATTATTAAATTTTGTTATTTGTAATTATACAAATTTAACTTCGATTTAATTCTTTTAAAGTTACTGCATGTTTGTCTCAGTCAATTTATTACACATCCTCTAAACAGAGCTATACTTGAATAATAGAATTCCACTGAGTAAATCAGGGGTGGGGGGCTTAAACGAGCTGAAATTAATAAGTGCTTAAATCCTTCACAAAAGTGTCGGCAGAATTACAGAGTTAACATACTCAGCCAAAGCAGTATTGTTCTCGCTTATTCTGAATATTTTGTGGAGACTCCCTGGAGATAGAAGCGTTTTGTTTCTTCTATTTACATATCTGCCAAGAGTAATCTGGTGTAAAGATAGACTCCATTGAAGCCCATATTAGATACTCTTGAGTTTTGGCCATTGTTGGACCACTACTGCAAAGCAGGGGAGGCAATACCGTCACAGTAATGACAGAGTTATGTTCAGTTGGTAATAATAATAGTAATGGCAGCGTTATGCTTAAAAAGAAGTAACGACAGCATTATACTTTGGCAGTAGTCATGACAACGTTTTGTTCAGATGACAATAATGCCAGCGTTATGTTCAGATAGCAGTAACGACAGTATTTTTATTACATATTAGTAATGACAGTGTAATGCCCAGATAGTAATGACAGCTTTGTTATAAGTATCCTTATAATTCGTTACTTGTCCATTCTACTTACAGAGAATATATGGACTTTCTGTTTGAGTTCAAGAACTGGTGTATCGTGTGGGTGACGGTATGTATGGTACCTCTTGGCCTCGTCGTCTTCCAAACTGGCATCAATCTCAACTGGATCTTCTACTCTGGTGCTACAGTCACTATACCTTGCTTCCCTCCTGTGGTCCTCTCTATCATCTGGGTCAAGGCCACAGGACTCGGGCTTGTTGCTGGTGAGAATTTATTAAACCTTTTTGATAGACTGAGAGAGCGTCCCACTGGCATAGTGGTTAAAGCCCCCCCCCCCCCCCCCCCCCAACCGTGGCAAAGTTTCCATGTTCTGGGATCAAAACTTGGTAACGTCACGCTCCAGTATACCAAGCTGTAAATGGGTACATGCAATCTCCATACAAGAAGGACAATAAACTATCAATACTTAAAAATCAACAAACGACCGTCCAATACACGTATATAATTCCTATGGCAATGATGGAAAACGATTCAGTAACACAAAATCTACAAACCCGTCAAACTGCAACAGGGTAAAGAGATATAACATAAACACTACATAAATTAAGAAACACCACAACTCTTACAGATTATTACATTAGTGCAGGGTTTCTCAACCGGGGCTCCACGGAACCTTAGGGTTCTTCGAGATATCGCTAGGGGTTCCGCGAAAGATCGTGATGGAAATAAATAAATAAATGTCGTTATTTTTAAAGTTGACGCGCCGGGCTATGTTAGCACTCGCAGTGATGGGCATTGATTGAGCTGCCGCGTATGCCAGGACGCAGTAGAACCGTGTTCACTCTTGCCCATACCATATTTCATTAGCATCTTGTGGAATAGACATTTGTAAACAGACTTTTAGGCCTACTTTGATAAAGTAAAAAAAGGAAATTTTAAAATAAAAAAAAGAAAAACTGAAGTTTGTTCTACCTACACTGCTGACTTCATTAGAATTGATATCCTTTATGCGGAGGGGAGAATCACACAAAAAGATTAAGCTAATAAGTTGGCCAAAATAAGCTGATCTACAGAGAGAAAAATCATTATCTACTTTTAAAAAAGGCATAGACTAGTATTATCGTATTATTATATTAACAATTTACTGATCACGTTAACGTACCGTGCGTTATGAATAATATAATTTGTATTCAGGGGTTCTCTGATACCTGAAAATTGTTTCCTCAAGGATACAAAGGTTGAGAAACACTGCTCTAGAGCTTATCGTTCTTACACGTTGCCTCTCGCCGTCCATAACATGTTTGGGTAGATCACACGTCAGAGCAGTGGCGTCATTAGGAATTTTCATGGGGTGGGGGAAGGAGGAACCTATTCGGGTGGAAGACACCAATTACGGGGTTCATACTAGGGGCAAACACTCACTCCCTTTTTTCCCCGTGACAAGCCATTGTCAAGACACACACACACAAGACCACTTGTGCTGTCGGATCAAACCCTATTTGTGCTGTGGATTTAATACATGTTCAAATTCTAGACTTAAGCCCACTGTCTAAAGGTATGACCACAGCACACAATAGCTGACATTAAATAACCAATAACACCTGGAACAGGTAATGACCCTTTAATAACTATTGCACACACACAAAAGCCGCACACGGCTAGCAATACACATGAAATAACAATGCAATGGAAATGCTAATCTACTTGCCATAATCAACAGCTCAATATAGCAGTACATAATCACCGACATATCCTATTCAGTGAATAAACCATGACTTTCGCTCACCGGCTAAGCCCTGTACTGTAGTAAAGCAATACTCAAACGTAAGATATTTAACGTAAATGATCTACAAGAAAAAAACCACTAGAAATTACGCCACCGTTCTAGCGATATACAAAATAATCCTGATCACAAGAATATCGGCAAGAAATGTGAACCACAATGGCATTCAAATAATCCCAGCAAAAACCGCTGACAAAGGGACCACGTCCTCTCAGGACGGCAGGCATCACGTCTAATCATTTGCGCCAAAAGTTTTATATCCTCTTCCGTTCTGACTCAACTGATCAACCCAGTTTTTTTATTCTAACAGCGTTGCCACTCTCCAACGTGACCAACTTAATATTTCGGCGAATGTCTATCCTGTGACAGCCATTTTGTTGTAATATATTCTACATGATAATTAGCATACTGTCTAATTGATGAAGAAAAATCCTCCAAATTAAGTATGTAAAAATAACGTTGACACGCGCAACACAAACTTCTGGAGATTGATTTCTGAGCCATGCAGAACTTATTAGGAAACATTAGAAATGGGTTGACACCAGGAAACCACCGCATCAGTGTGTGTTTATATGAATAAGTAAATAAATATATAAGTCAATAAATAATAAATAAATATATGTGTTTATATAGTTTTACGAACAATGTTACGGCAACCTACCGTATGTATATACTGTTCCACGAAGCTCTGAGTATTTCTCGAAATAACATGTTCCATCTCATAGACATTTCCATGATTACAGGCAGCATAAGCGGGTTAGTTTGTGGCATTGTCGCCACGCTGATTACAGCCACAACTTACCCTGGTGGTTTGAACAACTTTCTGGATAATACCGTGCAGGACTATACGATCCTGGCAGGGAACGTTACAGGCTTTGTGGTCAGTCTCAGCGTCTGTATTGTAGGCTCCTTGCTCACCCACAGAATTAAAGGTAAAGCGCTAATTAGAGAAAGTTAACTTTGTTTTGAGTTACAGGAATAGTCTGCCATGTCACTAGCCGGGAACAGAGGGTACTTTTATAAGTATGGAGTTAAGAGGACGTCTCTATATAAGTTTAGGTCTTTGAGTTAGCTACTATCATAATTATAATTGTGTTGTCCTTACAAAAACTATTTCTAGAAACTAAAATATGTAATGTTTGAGATAGTGTTATGAGATGTTCATTTTGCATTTTAAAACTCCAAATGGTTGTATCAGAATTATTTCGTTCAAATTCAAATTAATCTTAATATTCCTAATTGTTTAAGTGAAGTGTCCTGTAATGAATAATACATTTTTGTTCCCGACAGCTTTTCGGTAAATTCGTAAACGGCATATCTTACTGAGAAATCTACATTTAACACTCATTTAAAGAGCACTTAGGACGTTCAATTGTTTCATGGTGTATCGACTATTGACCATAAGTCACGTATAAGTTTGACTACAAATATTCAGTGAAGTTGTTTTATGGTATATCGACTATTGACCATAAGTCAGGATAAGTTTGACTACAAATATTCAGTGAAGTTGATTCATGGTGTATCGACTATTGACCATAAGTCAGGATATGTTTGACTACAAATATTCAGTGAAGTTGTTTCATGGTGTATCGACTATTGACCATAAGTCAGGATAAGTTTGATTACAAATATTCAGTGAAGTTGATTCATGGTGTATCGACTATTGACCATAAGTCAGGATAAGTTTGACTACAAATATTCAGTGAAGTTGATTCATGGTGTATCGACTATTGATCATAAGTCAGGATATGTTTGACTACAAATATTCAGTGAAGTTGATTCATGGTGTATCGACTATTGACCATAAGTCAGGATATGTTTGACTACAAATATTCAGTGAAGTTGATTCATGGTGTATCGACTATTGACCATAAGTCAGGGTATGTTTGACTACAAATATTCAGTGAAGTTGATTCATGGTGTATCGACTATTGACCATAAGTCAGGGTATGTTTGACTACAAATATTCAGTGAAGTTGATTCATGGTGTATCGACTATTGACCATAAGTCAGGGTATGTTTGACTACAAATATTCAGTGAAGTTGATTCATGGTGTATCGACTATTGACCATAAGTCAGGGTATGTTTGACTACAAATATTCAGTGAAGTTGATTCATGGTGTATCGACTATTGACCATAAGTCAGGGTATGTTTGACTACAAATATTCAGTGAAGTTGAAATGGAATGGACAGGAATCAAAATATTTTCTATGTATGATAACAATTTAGAAATGTTCAGCATTTGAAAATCAAAGTCAACACACAGGACGAAAGTTGATGACGTGTTACTTCTGTTAGACGAGACTTACAAATTGTATGTGACTTTATTACAGGCACTGCAGATGTGGAGTTTGAGTGGATGAAGATGTACGATATTGACAACCCACTGCAACCTTGGGAGTTGCTCTACAGGGAAGATATGAAGGTGTGATGTTCAAACGTTTTTATTGTTGTGTTACTACTGTACTATTGGCTAGCTTGAATTGATCACATGAAATCATTGTTAATGTTTTCAGTGGTACCATCTTCATAATCATCAGCATTAATGCTATTATCAAAACTTGTAATATTGTGATTTTCAAGTTAATGTGCGTCCTGTCAATGTTAATGGTTCTTTTTTTTAAGTTTTGTATCACTGAGGCTACATTTATTGTCAGTTTTTTTCTTTGAGATTACTTCTATAGACTGTTTTTAAGTAATGTTACATGTTTTGTTAATTCTATAAAGTAAGAATTTTTCCACTGTAAAGTTAACACTGATGTTTTACCGTAAAGTTAACACTGATGTTTTACCGTAAAGTTAACGCTGATGTTTTCCACTGTAAAGTTAACACTGATGTTTTACCAGTTAGAAGCTCATATTTAATTCCAAATTATTCAGGACATGGTGTATGATGAAAGACCGTCATTTGAACAGATGAACAAGGCATTCAGGTGTGCTAAGCTGACAGCATATATAGCTGGTGGTTCCAGTATCTTCCTGTTTGCCATTCTCATACCTGGCATCATGGCTGCATATCCGGTTATGAACCACACTCGTTTTCAGATGTGGCTTAATTTTACCCAGGTATATCTTACCTAGACCAAATAGCTCTTCCAATTGTAAACATACTGGGTGCTGATACTTGTGTCATGACACTGGCCAAGAATTGTATCTACGGATTTAAATCTCTTCTCTTTTATTTTCTAAACAAAGGCTCTAATTAGCTTCGTAAAATGTTTATATTTAAAAACTTTGCTGTCAATCGGGATGAAATATGTGGTTATAGAAAAGATGACCAACGGGAAGGACGGTTGGTTTTATTAAACCCAAGTGCACCAGAGTTTAACAGTTACTAACCTTAATCTTATATCTATAATATTGTGAAGTTTTTTTAGCAGAACATTATTATGTGTTATGTATAGATGAGGTTTAATTTCTTGTTATACATATAGATTATAATTTGGTTCTACACGTAAATTATTTTACAGTAAAGACATATTGCATAGACCATCACCGTCACCTTCACCATCCCAACCACACAAATTTCACCAGCTTCTTATAAATTTATTTTTGAACCTTCCTCTTCTTCTTCTACCCAGTGAGGTCCAGAACACAAACTGCCTTATGATGCTAACTTTTTACGTTTTTCGTATATGTCCTTTTCACGTTCAGTGAATTCATCTGTACTTCTTGTTATAATGGTAATTTTCTAGTTAATGTTCAGTATTTCCACGCTGGTGTTCCTGCCATGTCATACAAAAAATGGCCGAGAAAGATTTAAATCTATAATTAAACCAGATAAACAATAATGACAATAATGAAGGGGAACAGATAATAAAACAGCATCTTTCAATATAAATCTCTGTGGTTAATCCTTGTGGTTAATCCTTGCGGTTAATCATTGCGGTTAATCCTTGTGGTTAATCATTGCAGTTAATCATTGAGGTTAATCATTGCAGTTAATCATTGCGGTTAATCATTGTGGTTAATCATTGCAGTTAATCATTGTGGTTAATCATTGCAGTTAATCATTGTGGTTAATCATTGCAGTTAATCATTGCAGTTAATCATTGTGGTTAATCATTGCAGATAATCCCTGTGGTTAATCATTGTGATTAATCCTTGCAGTTAATCATTGCAGTTAATCATTGAGGTTAATCATTGTGGTTAATCAATGTGGTTAATCTTGCAGTTAATCATTGTGGTTAATCAATGTGGTTAATCATTGTGGTTAATCATTGTGGTTAATCAAAAAGCTGAGATCTAGTTGTGAAATATTCTACAGTCCTATAATAATTGTGGTCATTAAGACAAGTGTGGGTGATCATGTATTTCCACAACTTCTGGTCCCTGGTGTTTTTGTCAATTGTTTTGTTGGCTGTCTCTGTTACTATACTGAAAATACCTTCCCTCGTGACTAACCTGTTTCCCTATTGGTTTGTATAAAGTGTGGTAACTTCTCGCCTCACAAAAACATGTCAGTCAAAGTATTTTGTTTTATTAATATTTGTTCAGTATGCCCATGTAAGTTGGTTGAGTTCGCTAACATTGAAGTATTTCAGCTGGCCATAGCATTGGGAACATTCCTCAGCACACATCTCTGTGGTCTCGAAAAATGTTGTTTGTTTATTGCGTAACAGCCTGTTTTGAAAAATATGATCTTTATTATTTTATTAAAATAAAATTATGCCTCGTTTTGGCGAGGCGGGTCCCATTCAACCTAGTCGGTTATATTATGACGCATGTCAAAATATAAAAGACCGTTAAGTCTGATAATTGATTATGAGAGAAAAAAATATAATTTGATCTGTTATTCACTATTAATGCCAGATATTAGCACAGGCGTAAAAATACATTTTGTGTTGTGCACTTCTAAAAGAAATCATTTTGTGATTTCAGGCTTGGGCCATCACCATGGCAATTATTGTGGTTGTGCTGCCACCTACAGAAGAGATCATCCGCATCGTCAAGCAGTGTCGTAAGAACAAGAGTCCAGTTCAGGGACCTGTCAAAAATGGCGTTGCCAGGGAGACAAAAGGCAACATGGCTGTAGTTAAATCGTACTCCTTACCTGAGGCTCATGAGATGGTTGTCAAAGATGGTGGGGATTATTCCTGCAGCAACAGCGATGTTCTCCCAGCCGCTGTGTAAATTATGTAGCAATGATGCATTGTGGGTGTTCTCTTGTTTCATGTCACTGACTTAAATGTTTATCTTGGATTGTGACATACTCACTTCAGCTGATCTTTGGAGAGGACATAAACATGGATATATTAATAAAACGTAAAGTACAACTTTGATATTTCTAAAAAGGTCACAGAAGATTTATACTCGAATACAAACTTATATACTGTCTCTTTTAAGAAAGAATGTTAATTTAAAATGAAACCCCTTTCATAAACCTAGAAATCATTCAAAACTTATGAAATTACCTATCTATGACCTAATGGGCATTGATACGCGTTTTATTGTGAATTTTTATTATACATTTATATATGATGAGTCATATTGGTGGGCCTAGCGGAGTTAATAATTGTGAAGTTTTTACGTCAACATTATGTAGCTACGTTTAGCACCAGTAAAATGATCACTGTATTTTCTAGACAGCTGACTTCTGTATATCTAGTTGACACCAAACAATTTTTATTTTTAATCTTGTAATGAGTGCAAATGCCAGAAGTGGAAATGACGAGAAATGTGTAGTTGTCCTGTAATATCAGAGGAGCAGAAATTTGAGTTATTTCCCGTGAGTCTAGAAAATAGAATAAATTAATGAAGGTGTTAAACAGAAAGTCTCTGATATCACGTGATACTGGTTTGAAGATTATCACGTGACATTTGCTGTCATCATCATCAGTCTCATTTACAATCATTTAGAAGCATAGGGTCAGCTGACCTCGCCCCTTAGGGTCATTACTGCAGTTGACCTCGCCTCTTAGGGTCATTACTGCAGCTGACCTCGCCCCTTAGGGTCATTAATGCAGCTGCAATTGCCCCATAGGGTCATTATTGCAGCTGCTCTCACCCCTTAGAGTCATTACTGCAGCTACCCTCGCCCCATAAGGTCATTACTTCAGCTGCAGTCGCCCCTTAGGGTCATTACTGCAGCTGACCTCGCCCCTTAGGGTCATTACTGCAGCTACCCTCGCCCCATAAGGTCATTACTTCAGCTGCAGTCGCCCCTTAGGGTCATTACTGCAGCTACCCTCGCCCCATTTGGTCATTACTTCAGCTGCAGTCGCCCCTTAGGGTCATTACTGCAGCTGACCTCGCCCCTTAGGGTCATTACTGCAGCTGACCTCGCCCCTTAGGGTCATTACTGCAGCTGCCCTTTATTACATGCTGAGGTTGCCAGGTCAATGCACAACCTCCACTTAGTGGCTTCTTATCAACATAATTAATCCTCTTATTGAAACATTTCTCCTAATGCCATATTGGTTTGTTTATTCTGAATAATCTTATGGCTTATTATGTAGCCATAAAAAACTTTTCAGCGGAAAATAATATTTTATCGTTCATTATTACCACTAGGTATATAAATGAAGGTGTTGAAGGCTAAAAATACCTTCTCCTGTTCTTTCTTTGCCTCCTCATAGACACTCGGAAAACATTAACAAAAGTAACTACAATACTACTTCAATATTAACAAATGTACAAAAGTAACAACAATACTACTTCAATATTAACAATAGTAACTACAACACTACTTCAATATTAACAACAGTAACTACAATGCTACTTCACTATTAACAAAAGTAACTATAATACTACTTCAATATTAACAACAGTAACTACAATACTACATCAATATTAACAAAAGAAAGGACCTATTTATTCACTTTTGCAGTTTCAACAATTTATTTTCAGTGTTGCACGATAGAACTGCTTGACAAATGTGTCATTATGTAAATTAGTTTTCTTTAACTGAGATGAATTAATTGAGCTTATTTACCCTTGGAGATGTGGGATGATATTTTGCCGTCAAGCTATGCCAGATTTTTTTCTTTACATTATGTTTAGAGAACTTACTTCATTGTTAATTTTTTTTTTTTTTTAAGTAAGGAATATTAGAACATATTGTTAGAATTTGCTAGATGAAGGTCGCAATAAAGATTTAAAAAACCACTGTTATGCAGTCTTCAATTTCCCTTACTTGTCTGCCTAAAGAGCAATTTAAATTCAGGAAATTAATTCAGGCAGGTAGATTAATTACATGATTTTCTGTGATTATCTGACTTTCTCAGCTGTTTTCTCGATGCTACTTCTGCAACTTTACTTTCATTGTTGCCACGTTTAATGTTTTTGTTCAAGTATAGTAGTTGCTATGTGTTTATCGCAAAAACTTGAAGCATAAAGTCTGTCCCACAGCAGATTTATGTTGTAGAAATGATGTACATAGATTAGGTCTATAATGTCTACATTACTTCTGGCGGTTGCTACTGGTGTCAGACTGTAACGGCCAGACCATTCCTCTGACGTCCAGGCCGGGTCTCGCTGCATGGGCAACAGCTTGATCTACAATTGCCCAACCTCGTGCCACCGAAAGTTATTTCGGGAGGTACGCTCCTATGGTCAGTAATGACTGGAAGGGAAGATAGATAGATAGACTTCTGTATCATGTAATGTTCACTTGTGCAACATGTAATGTTGCTTTCAAGTTTCTCACTTGATAGTTATTATAATTAATGTAGATCATTTATCATGAGTGAGTGAGCTCTGTTTGATTTTGTATATGCCATAAACATACCTGAAGGAATGTAGCACTGTGGTCAGTAAACTGAAGAATTTTAGAATATGTTATATGTGTAATGTATTATATATTAGTAATATAATCACGAGTAATCGCAATAAAGTCGTAGGACAATTGTGAGATCAAATACAGCCAGACAGGAAGCAAGTTTATAAACAGGAAGCAGCGGAGCAGTACTTGCAATAATTCCTTACTGTCATTGAGTAAAACTCTTCTGTTTTTGTGTTAATGTTAATTTACTGCTCATAGAATATTAGATTGTTAGTCACTTTTTTGTGATAATGTTAATTTACTGCTGATAGAATATTAGATTGTTAGTCACTATTTTGTACTTAAAATTACGACAATATAAAACTCATCACAGCCATTGAATGTAGCTTGGTGTGAATCTTTTCATGACTGTATCCTATAGTAGACTGACCACAGTGAATGTGTGCCCTGTGACCTGAAAGTAGACAGACCAAAAACAAAGTCAAGTTCAGTTACCTCAAGCATGAGCCTGCTGTATTAAGTCATGCACCTCAGTAATGTGGCTCTGCTCAGTCACGAAGTGACTGCTCCAGTCATACGATAGTATTATCGACATAAAAGATTTGCTGGAGCAAAAGATAAAGAGAAAACGTGTTAAAATTTGTCATCATCGGCATCTCTTGTTCCACTCCTTATGTAGATGGAATGGAATGAATAAAACCAAAACAGCCTTAGCAAATCAAAACAACATTTGGAAATCTTCTCAGTACAGCACAAACACCAAATTAAGATTATACAAAAGATGTGTACTTTCTGTACTTTTGTATGGCACGGAGTGCTGGTGAGTAAAAGAAAAGGAAATGTCCAAATTATCCTCTTTCCACACAATCTGCCTAAGGAAAATTCTTCGAATTTTTTGGCCGAATAAAATCTTCAACCAGGAACTGCTTACACGGTGCAGTCAGAAAGGCATGGACACTCACTAGAACTGGGTTGGCCATGTCCCCAGACGGGACCCTAGCACCATCACCAGAACTGCTATGCTATGGACCCCAGAAGGACGGCGAAAAAAAGACAGACCAAAGACAACCTGGCGGAGAACAGTAGAAGCTGACATACAAAGCATGAACCAAAGTTGGGGCACGGCACGAACGATGGCCACCGACCAAAATGGGGACAGTTTGTTGCTGCCCTACAAGATGCACTTAGGCGTGATGGCCACTGACTGCTTTGTCAGTTCGAGGCTTAGGATCCAAGAAGAAGAAGAAGAAGAACGTAGATGGAACTGGCCTCCTTGAGGAAGATTAAGCCAAAACTCAAACGTTTGCAGGAGCGGTTTCCGTAGCGATTTTTGTTACACGATGAGAAAGTCAGCCCCACCATGCACAACCTCACATTAGTCACCTATTTTACGACATGCTTGAGGCAGAAGGAGTCCTATTCTTTTTTAATCTCCTCAGAGACGACTAGAAACAATCCCGAGCTGTTTTAATCAGATACATGTTATAATCCTGACTTCCTGCAAATATGGCCGACAACCACATAAGACAGCTTTTTGTGCAACAACAGAAACAGGTAGGTTATCTTTGTCCTTCCCCCGATCCTGGCCAACCACAGCAGCTATCACATGCCTGACTGGATTTAAGAATTTTGAAACATTAAGTACAAATACCACTCGAGACCTCCTGGAAGCAGTATTAAAGGTTAATGCCATATTAGGATGTGCCACATATTCAAGGTCATGGAAGTTTTATTATGTAAGTATATGTTATCCTAGATCTTTTACGGATAGAGAATCATCATCACTTGAATCAGTTTACGTGTACAACTAGAATTATTGTTACATGTATCACCAAGATCAGTGTAAAATGTATCATATGATATAAAGCAACATGCATCACTAGACATCATGTAATCGCTTTTTTCAAGGTAACATGTATCACATATGATTACTGTTACAGGTATCAATAGTTAATGCAATATGGATTTTTTACAACGTTTTTGGCTTAGTAAATCTTGAAGTAACAAATACCTTGAGTTAATTCAATTGTTTTGCTTATGTTTTCATGTATTGCTGTATGATGTGCGGTGTACTGAAGAGAAAGACATCTGGCCTCCTCCAAAAGCTGGAAGTCATAAATTTTGTAGTTCCAAACAGAGCAAGCCAAAAGAATTTGGCTGTTGCGGGAACTTGGAGATTAATGAATTTGATTGTTGTAGGAACTGGAGAACAAATTAATTAATTTGGCTGTTGCTAATGAGGAACAAAAACGCATATCAAAGCGCTCTACCAAGCTTGTTGTTAAAAGCCACCAAGAGGTTTTATACACAAGCTTTAACAGCCCCATAATGTAAAAAAAACCATTACAGAGACAACCTGCAAGCGCAAATATCGTGAAGTTGTGGCGCAGACTTCATGCAATGACGCCAACTACTGAGATGGGCCATGCTTCATACTCAGCTAAATATAAAGAATAAGAAAAGCTGGAGAAAAATGGAATTTCCATTGCTCAAACAACAAACAAAACTGCTGCCAATTTGACTAACTGAACTGATCTCTTAAATGTTTTTGTTGTATACCAGAACCAGCAACCTGTTAGTCTGGCTCCTCATCTCGATCTGGTGACAGCCTTCAAGCAGCATTTCGTGAAAGGGTGGTGAGCTGTAAATGGCCAACTATACAAGCAACATGAACAAATCAAACTAATAGAAGAAACGTTAGTTTTACTTTCTGCCACTTTCACGTCGCCGTACATTTCCAGACCCAAAAAAGAGAACCAATAATAGTAACACTCAGAGCCGGATTAACGTAGTAGCACAAGTAGCATATGCTACGGGCCCCGCTCTTTTAGGGGCCCCGCGCCAATAAATATGTACATAATTTTTTGGTCATCTTCTAATACGAGCGTTGATGGGAAGGAGCGAAGCTCCTGACCGGGTTGGAAGGAAAGTCCACTGATCCCCCAGCCTCGCAATGAAATGTCATTGGGCCAAAAGAGCTGGAAAGCTCGAGTGCCGCTAGTTAGAGAGAAGAAAAAAAATAATACGAGCGTTAAACCAATGATCTTGTGATTTATGCCATCTTTAGCGCCTTTTCATTTGGTGTCACGAAATTGTGAGAGAAAGAGCTTAAGAGGGTGACTTAGTGTGACTCTTCATTATTTTTATCTTAACTGTTTGCGGACGGAAGCCATTTAAGTGGCGTTGAAAATTTGGTCACGTTTGGACGGAAGCCACTTTTTTGGCTCTAGGCGACTGCCCCTCTAATTTTGTTTCGTTCTTTGTGAAATGAATTTGCATTAACAATAAAAACTAGAATTTAGGAAACGGAAACTTCCTGTTTTAATTGAGGTATACGGCGTGCTCGCACTCTCTTTCAATCTTGATTAAAATTTCTTGATTTGTAAGGTTAGAAAACTCAAAAAAATGAGCAGTAGACACAGAGATATTGGACGTAATTATGCTTCTGGAAGTGAAAAACTTAAAGCGAAGGAAGAAAAAGAAAGAAGAGATCAACTTGTGATATCAAAAACACGTAAGCTGACAGAATATTTTGATGTTCATGGTGGTGGTACTCTAACCGCTGAAGCTGGAAGTACAGGAACAGCTAGTACTAGTGCAGGCTGTGCAGCAGAAAACATACAGCAAAACCCAGTATACACTGAGACTGAATGTGAAAGAATAAGTGAAACGAAGAAGTACTCTAATGATATTGGTGAAAAACCGAACAATATCGATGACTGTGAGCGTGAATATTGCATATCCAAGGGAAGTGAAAAATGTCAACATGTTGATAGTGCCTTCTCTTCATCCGTGCGATTGTATGACACTGAAAAGAAAACTCGATACTGTCAGAAGTCTTATTTTACACATATTCATAAACTTACAAACAAGCAACATGCAAGAAAATGGTTATGCTATTCAGAAAGAAAAGGGCGCCTATTCTGTTTCCCATGCAAGCTTATGAGTTCAGAATGTTCATCAAAGTTTACTGTGGAAGGGTTTAATGACTGGAAAAATGCAAGCAATCTATTGCGTCGACATGAAGAAAGCTCCTCACATAGACAAGCTTTAATTTCACTGTTGATGCGTAAAAACAAAGGTGAACGTGTCGATTCCCATCTTGTGAAACAAATGGACTTTCAAGAAAAGTATTGGCACAAACTTCTAGAGCGAATAATTGAAGTTGTTAAGTTTTTAGCAGAACGAGGTCTTTCATTTCGTGGCAGTGATGAAATTGTTGGGTCCCCTTATAACGGGAATTACTTAGGGTTGTTAGAATTACTGGCCAAGTTTGACCCTTTTCTGGCAGAGCATATAAGTACTCATGCAAACAAAGGATTTGGACATACATCATATCTATCTAAAACAACGTGTGAGGAATTCATCAATCTGATTGGATCCAGCATACTGGATCACATTCTCTGTGAAGTGAAGAAATACAAGTATTATTCCGTTTCATTGGATTCTACTCCAGATATATCTAATATGGACCAGCTGACTTTGACTCTGCGCTATGTTTTGCCATCTGGACAGTTGAAAGATTTGTGACATTTTTGGATATGGAAGGTCATAGTGCTGAACAGCTTACTAAAAGTCTACTTAATTTTTTAAAGGCAAATGACATTGATATTAAAGACTGCCGTGGTCAAAGTTATGACAACGCCAGCAACATGAGTGGCAAGTTTATAGGATTACAAGCACGAATTAATTGATAATGATAATTACTATGCAAATTAAAAATGTATGTGTTCAAATATGTTTGTGTTGTTTTATTGTTTTTTTTTTTAAATATAGGGCCCCTTTCTTAACATATGCTACAGGCCCCGCAGTAGCTTAATCCGGCCCTGGTAACACTGTCACCCTCCATTCATATTAAAAAGCAGGACAAAGGGGGTTTGAACGTGCGGCTCGCTACTCCATCCTGTAACAATTTAAGCCACAGTGACTTCAGTTGGAACCATGAACAATTAATCCAAAAGAAATTAAGCACGTAATTGTCACAGGCTGCCCACACTTCGTTATGTATGCGAACAACCTTCTGTTCCCAGGTTCCTTTTCTTCAGTGTTGGACGACAATTTCATAACATGCAGAGTGGTCACACGACATGTACTGACATAAATCGATATATATGACATCAAGTCCTCGACTCAAATTATATGTTTATTTACAAGATTTACACGTGGTGAAATATAATAATTGAATTCGTAGCAAAAGATCCCGCAGGATAGATATCTCCTGCCACACATTATTTTTCTGATACAAGTTATCTCAACGTTATGGCCATGGAATGTTTCTCGTCATCGTGATCTATTACTTTTGACTATTTCAATTCTATTACTTGTTACACCTGCTCTTAATCACTTCTACCTAGCACTGCGACTGTTCAGTTTATGGATCTTACTGGAAACTGGACAACTCCAGGGTATGAAAACTTTCCCTGATCACAGCCTACTGTTACTGGCCTCAATAACTGGCCAACTTAACCTTTTATCTATCAACACTACCTACCATGTCTTTGGCCGAACGAATTTACATCTGACGAATTTTTATCTTAAAATTCGCTCTTACTACCTCTGTGGACTAAGCTGGTCGTCGTTCTTCTCTGCTGCCCTTGTCTAGCTAACCGCACACCATTGACTTCATCAACTCGATGCTCTGGCGCAGCAATATCAAGATGCCTGGTCCATCTCACTTGACCACTGACAGAACCTGTGCGGTCCGCTTAGTCTGACTGACGCTTCTGAACTGTGCCTAAGAAGCGTGCTTCTCTATATATATCATCTGAGCTTCGAATCCTCTAGAAGGGATCTACTGCGCACATATCACTGCGCATCTCTTTTAGCGTTCATTTAACCTTCACTATTTTTGTGTTGTAGTACCTGTTACTGAAACTTCTAACTCGGTTACTTCCCTTAGACTGCCACATAATTCAACTCAGCCGTCCAGATATATAAAGACCGTCCATCAAGATTGATAATGAGAATATTCATTAACTCGGGCGTTGGCGCAGCTTGCGAGTCCTTTTTAGGGCTTTATGCTAGCAGATAGATAATGTTGGTCCTTTACTGGACTTAGTTTCTATCAACGCTGATCGGGTTAGCAGTCAACAGAGATGACTTTTTTTTGGATGGTAAATGCGCTCTGATTTTTTTTTTTTTTTTTTTTTTTTTTTTTCCTTAACCAGCAGCACTTGGGCTTTCAGCCCTTCGGCCCAATGACATGTCATTGCGAGGCTGGGGAACCTGAGGACTTTCCTTCCAACCCGGTCAGGAGCTTCGCTCCTTCCCATCCACAGAGGGTTTATCACAGGAGCCGTTCAGGCTATTCAGTCAAATTTCCGGCCGTAAACATTTCTTCAAACGCCGACGCCCGGGTTTGAACCATGAACACCTG
Source organism: Oreohelix idahoensis (assembly GCA_024509875.1). Taxonomy (NCBI): domain Eukaryota; kingdom Metazoa; phylum Mollusca; class Gastropoda; order Stylommatophora; family Oreohelicidae; genus Oreohelix; species Oreohelix idahoensis. The sequence continues at coordinate 21,756 of JAMPIV010018090.1, read as the reverse complement.
GTCGCCAGTACAACGCCGAAGCCATTACACCAGCGCGGCTCCCATAAATGCGCTCTGATATAACCAAATAGGTTGAAAGGAACACGCCTCGCCAGAAGATGGCAAACACCGAACCAAAAAAAAAAATTGATAATGAGGCAATGCAGAGATTGTCACAAAAAAAAGAGTCCAGAATACTGATTCATCACATGTGTGAAAGACGAACTCATTGACCCTGAAGTGTTGGTTGATATGGTACGACCCTTCGTAGCGACCCCTTGGATAACATCAGTGCCCCCGAATATTGTAACTTTTCGTCAAACGGGATTCTTCTTTTCACCTGGACTCATTAGCTATGCAACCGTTCCACACAGAGGGCAAACACGTTTGCTGATTAATATGTGGACAGTTTATCTACCGTTCATTCTGGTCATCGCATTGATTTAAGGAGAGATTAAATCACGCCCATGGTCATCTCTTGAGCAATCATATGCAGGTATTTGCATTAACTTGGCCCAGAGGGGGCGGCGCCAGAATCAAACAGATAGCAGCGACCACGATCAAAGACACAGACTGGGGGATTTCAGGAAAGACTAGCGCCACGATCAAAGACAGTAGTGGTCCCTGAAACGAGCGACGCAAGTTCCTACAGGTATTTCGCATCTCGGTGTTAAACACAGAACCGATCGCAGCAGCGAACGGAGATACGAAGACCAGGGGCGGCATCTCTCTTTAGTCTGGCGGTCAGAACCCCAAAAGTGTCCTGAGATCTAAACAGGTGTCAGAAATTCTCATGTCCCACTCATCTTGCATTTGAGTTAGATATATACAGACCACGTAGAAATACACTTTATCACTCGTTGGCCAGACCTTTACAGAAGCACTAGCTATATTTAAAATCTTGTTATAGATTTTCCCCTGGATTTTTATATATATTTGCAGTGAATTCTATTTCTGTGCAAAACGGTAAAATATATAGTGTGTAAAGTGATCAGTGGTCTAGTTCATTCATTCTATTTCACTGGATTTTGTGTTAATTTAAGTCTATTAAATAAAACCATCTCATTAGTTCCAGTTATAAATGTAATGATATATCTGCTATATTATTTCCAAAAGATAATGGAGGCTGTAATGCTTAAATTAACTTTTAAAGACGCGAAGGAATCTATAATTAATTAATTTAGTTAAGTCCTATATTTATAGATGTGTGGTTTAACCATTAGAACTCGCGCAGTGTTTTTATTAAATACATAATTAAATACGCGAATATATATATATATATATATATATATATATATATATATATATATATATATATATATATATATATATATATATATATATATATATATATATATATATATATATATATATATATATATATATATATATATATATATATATATATATATATATATATATATATATATATATAAATATATAAATATATATATATATATTTATATATATATATATATTTATATATATATTTATATATTTATATATTTATATATTTATATATTTATATATTTATTTATATATTTATTTATTTATTTATTTATTTATTTATTTATTTATTTATAAATAGTCTTAACGGGAAATTCATCGCGCTTTAGAATGTTATTTGATTTTTCGGTATATTACATGTTTCTTTTTCTTTCATTCAGAGTGATCGTAACCTCTGCAATCCCAGCAATAAAGAAATCCTCTTAAGAACTTCCAGACATATTGATGAAACATTTTTTTAAATTTAATCTTGTGGCGGTTCGATGCGACCTAGCTATCATAATTACATGAAAGAACGACTACCCAAGACTATTTAAAGAAAAATCATCATATTAAAATTACAAATCTGTAAGATATACTGGAAGTTGAACCGTGCCAGTAGCGATACTTGATTTACTGCCCTACTGTGAGAGAGTACATATTTTCCTGAACTGTGACGGCTTAAGTTTTTCCTCACTGGATTAATAAACTTACCGGTCAGTTACTATCATCACGCATTGAAGGAATTTTACCATAGCGGAAGATTAAAGAGACCACTTCATTTTCACCCTTGTGTCGAACTGTGTCAGTGCCATCCCATAGACTCCTTTTATATAATAAAACACAATAACTCTTAGGCTTCAAGTCCGGCGATAAGTGAGAATAGTTGCTATCAGCAAACCTCGCAACATCTGGGGCGGGACACGGAAGTACCAGACCTATTCATGTATCAAGAGTGTAATTGCTGTTTATATAATTCTATTGGATTGTCTGATGCTGTAATCGGTAAGTGTGTGAATGTATGAGTGTGGATCCTCACGCGCGTGTATGAATGACAGGAAATTTAATCTTTTTTTGTAACGCTTTTGTTAACTTGCTTACCTGGTAATATAATTTTCTGTATACCCTGCATTGTTCCTTTAAGTGGGATAGTTGATAATTTGTTAACTCTGTTTAAAAACCCCTCCTTTTCATTTGCTTAGTAAAGGGAAGAACAATTGGGAAGAACGGGATTCTTTCTACCACCCATACCTAATTTTGAAACACCTCTTTCAGAGTAATTAACTTCACTGTTAGGTTAACGTACCTATGTTCCTGATAACTATCTATCTTTGGACTGGGTTTATCTTTGTCTAATAAGCGGGACCGGCTTAGTCGATACCAATCGTCTTCACCCCCTCCCTACCTTGTTATTTGCATTTTTCTGTACTTATGATAATTTTTTGCTGTAAACACATGATTATTGTAGTGATTGTTTTTTTAACTTTAATAAACAACATAAACTTAATTGTTCCTGTGTTGGAATACCCAAAGCCCAAACTTTCCCCCTATTTGTTTAATATAGTTTGTATCCACGTCGTCTGTGTGATTGAAGCACCAAATCGGTGTGAGCGCAGATGTGTGTCTGGAAACTGGCAAATAATTGTTTGACCAGGTGAGCCTGAAGAGTAGATTGAGAGAAACGATTTGTCGTAAATAAATCTGTCTTTACTCTCCTCCAGCACTCTGTGAAGCAACTATTTACTCTCTACATTTCTATCACTGAGCTTTTCACCATCATTCTACACTCTAAACCGCATCCCAGACTAATAACAACATTCACAACTGCCAGAAAAGAAATTACAGATGAATATAATCCAATGTTATGCGTAAAGAAAAATGTATGAAAGAAGAATTTTGCATCTTCATTGATAATAGAACATTATATTCTTTACTGGTGATCCACATGCAAAGATAGGAATAAACAACAAAGACTTTAAAGAAATCATTGGAAAACGTGGACACTGTATTGAATGAAAGTGGAGGAAAAACATGAGATGTATGCTTCAGATCAACCTGTACTAGCATGAAGTATGTTGTCACATAAAGCAACACACAAAGCAAATAGAATATCACCAACAAGACAACAGGACAGAAAACCAGACTGCGAGAACAAGAAGTTTAGATCATCACTGCATGTTGTTTAAGTATGTGGATATGATCAGTAACTGTTCGGCATTTTAACAAATAAAGCTAGTATTTCCAAGCACTGTTGTTTGTCCTCATTTAAACATTGCCCTACGCAAACGCAGGAAGCGGCGGTAGCCCAGTGGTTAGTGCACTGGCTTCATAGCTCGGTGGTCTATGGTTCAATTCCCTGTTGTGGTGGGATTTTTTAGACCGCAAACGGCACCGAGGTCGACCCAGCCTCATGAACTGGGTACCAGCGTAACTCTGGAAAGGTTAAAGCGGCCGGCGTGATGCTGACCACATCACCCCTAGTGTGCCGATGGTCAAGAAAATATGGGCCTATCACCATATTCCCAATATTCCTCAATGGGCGTGTAACGGGATCCTTTACGCACACGCGCGCACACACACACACACTTAGAGACGAATACCATGTAATGGTTGGCAACAGTCAATTATTTTATTAGGTAAAAAATGTAGTGAGAATAATGACAGGGATGATGATAGTGGATGATGTGTGGTGGAATATGGTGATTAACTGGTGATGGCAATGAAAGTTATCATGACAGTTGATGGTATGTGGTGGAATGTGGTGATTAACTAGTGATGGCAATGAAAGTTATCATGACAGTTGATGGTATGTGGTGGAATGTGGTGATTAACTAGTGATGGCAATGAAAGTTATCATGACAGTTGATGATGTGTGGTGGAATATGGTGATTAACTGGTGATGGCAATGAAAGTTATCATGACAGTTGATGGTATGTGGTGGAATATGGTGATTAACTAGTGATGGCAATGAAAGTTATCATGACAGTTGATGGTATGTGGTGGAATGTGGTGATTAACTAGTGATGGCAATGAAAGTTATCATGACAGTTGATGGTATGTGGTGGAATATGGTGATTAACTAGTGATGGCAATGAAAGTTATCATGACAGTTGATGGTATGTGGTGGAATATGGTGATTAACTAGTGATGGCAATGAAAGTTATCATGACAGTTGATGGTATGTGGTGGAATGTGGTGATTAACTAGTGATGGCAATGAAACTTATCATGACAGTTGATGGTATGTGGTGGAATATGGTGATTAACTGGTGATGTGTGGTGGAATATGGTGATTAACTGGTGATGGCAATGAAAGTTATCATGACAGTTGATGATGTGTGGTGGAATATGGTGATTAACTAGTGATGGCAATGAAAGTTATCATGACAGTTGATGGTATGTGGTGGAATGTGGTATGTGGTGGAATGTGGTGATTAACTAGTGATGGCAATGAAAGTTATCATGACAGTTGATGGTATGTGGTGGAATATGGTGATTAACTAGTGATGGCAATGAAAGTTATCATGACAGTTGATGATGTGTGGTGGAATATGGTGATTAACTGGTGATGGCAATGAAAGTTATCATGACAGTTGATGATGTGTGTATGCTTGACAGGGGTGATAAATGATAATATACAGTATATAGATTGTATTTGGTAAAAGTGTGAGGCGAGGATGCGGACTTTAATGTCTTAATATATTTTTAAAAATTTAGATTCAGAAAATGCCAGAGCAAAGCATCAGTGAACAAACAACTTTATCAGATTTTATGACCCCAATTGTACTTACTCGTTTACATTTTAACCATAAAGCCAAAATCAATGAAGTCTAATGAAATTAGCTGTGGCGGTAGGACAATCGTCACACCTACTTAGGTATCAGATCTCTGATTGAATATCAGGATTATGTGGTAATTTTTGCCCAAAATGTGCACCAAAAATCTAAGACACAATTAGGACAATTAGCTAACGAAAGTTGGATCAATGCATTGTTTTCACCAGGTGTCAAGAAGCATATCTTAAACACCTATTCGACGCATACACTTGGCAGATTTTAAAAATTAGTTTTGTAATTATGTCTAAGCATGTTTTGTGAGTTTTCTTTGTCTAGTTTGGGTAGTAGGAGTCAGATGTATTGACAGGGAGACAACAAGAACATACAAGGATCAGCTGGTAATTCGCTAGTTATGTCACATCGCCGAGTCAAGAACCATAATGTTCTGTCTCGTTCAGGAGTAGTTACACTAGGTAACTAAACGTCCCGTTTTTTTCACGTTTGCGTCCCTTTATCATAATTGTTTCGAAAAATCTACCGCCTAATTTTCTTAGTGTCTCGCTCGTAACTAATTCCCGCCAACTTACAATCTTTTCTTGGTGCATTTTCTGGAAATTACGGAAAAGCCGGGCATTGCGGCGTACAAGCTAGACTGTACATTCGTGGGAAAATAACGCGAATGTATCCCCATCTACATACATTGATGGAGCCGCGGTAGCATAGTGGTTAGTGCACTGGCTTCCTAGCTCAGTGGTCTATGGTTCGATTCCCAGATGAGGTGGGATTTTTTTAGGCCGCAAACGGCTCCTGGGTCGACCCAGCCCCAACTGGGTACCAGAACAACTCTGGGAAGGTTAAGGCGGCCGGCGTGATGCTGACCACATCACCTCTAGTATGCCGATGGTCAAGAAAATATGGGCCTAACACCATATTCCCAATATGCCTCAATGGCAAACATACTTATTTTTTTAATAATAATATTTTCTCCATTTTTATTTTGAGTAAGTATGAATAAGTATCTCGGTCGTATATTTATATTTAACAGTAACTCTGCCAATTTAGTCGCACAGATCGATACGCCCTGAAATAATGTTTCGGAGATGTAGTAATAGAAGATGTATTTTGAATCATTATCGTGTGTATGTGGTTTCTTTTTTTAGTCCGTCTGAAGTACCATATTAAGGCAAGATATTAACAGATATCCATCATTTTGTGACGTACATCTAGTTTGACTAGTGAATTTTCCCTGATATGATGGATGATTTAAAGGGACCTTTAGCTTTTCATAACATTAGAACCCCTGAACATTTGTTGTAACTTTTCGTTTGCCAGAACGCATTCCACCGGGACTCATGTAGGATACAGCAACGAGATCAAAGAGACAGACCGAGGGATCTTAGGGGAGACTATCGGCGCTATCAAAGACAGTAGTTTTCCCTGATACGAGACGCAGTTGCTTGCCGCTAATTTCGCGTCTCGGTGTCAATCGAGGAACCGAGCGAACGGGGGAAAGCGAAACGGGCAGCAGCGAGCGGATACGAAGACCAGGGGGCGGCTTCTTCTCTTGATTTGGCGGTCAGATCCCCAAAAGTTCGTGAGATCAAATAAGTTGTCAAGTTTATCATGTCCCACTCAACTTACATTCCATTTTAGCTAAATAGACCATGAAGAACTAGACACGTTATCACTCGCTGGCCAGACCTTTACAGAAGCACTAGCTTTATTGAAATCTTGTTATAGATTTTCCCCTGGATTTTATATATATTTGCAGTGATTTCTAATTCTGTGCAAAGCGAGTGATCGTAACCTGTGCGATCCCAGCATTAAGAAAGCAATAAAGAAATCAATCTAAGCAAAGCAAAGCATAAACAGTGTGTAGAGTTCCCCTGACGCAGAACTTGTTGAGACTGTGTAAATTTTTAATCTTTGAGGCGATTCTATGTTTGGAATTCCGCTATCTAACTTATAGCAAAGAAAGCACACCCAAAGACAAATTTAACGCACCATCAAACAACTTAAGTCGTAACGGGAAGAAGAACACTGGCCCGAGCTTTGTTAGTTTACTGACACAGAGAGATAATTCATAATTTCCTGATCAGTGATGTGACTAGTTTTCTCACTGGACTTAAACCATACCTCACGGATAAAGTGTACCAGCACGCGTAAGAATTTTATTATCCGCGGCATAGTCAAATAGACCACACATCCTCACCCCGGTATCAGAGACCGTGCCCTCCCATAGAAACTGTTATTAAGAAAAGAGACACAACTACAGATTCATTTTCCAGCGATTACGGGATCCTTTTATGTGCTGACCGCCTACCCGATAATCTGGGGCTAGAACTTGAACAAACACTCATACATTTAGTTGAGGTGTGACTGCTGTTGTGTTATTCTATGGAGTGCAAGATTTTTTCACAATCGGTAAGTGAGAGCAAGATGAGTGAAGGCCTTTGCTAGCGCGTGTATGAATGACAGGAAATTAATTCTTTTGTGTGACCATTTTGTTAACTTGCTTACCTGGTAACATATATCTTTTCTGTATACCCTACATTGTTCCTTTAAGTGGGATAGTTGATAATTTGTTAACTCTGTTTAAAACCACCTCCTTTCCATTTGCTTAGTAAAGGGAAGAACAGCTGGGAAGAACAGTTTTTTTTTTCTATCACTTATACCTAACTTGGTAACACCTCTTTCAGAGTAATTAACTTTACTGTTAGGTTAACGTACCCGTGTTCCTGATATTATCTATCTCTGGACTGGGTTTGTCTTTGTCTAATGAGCGGGAAGGGCTTAGTCGATACCAATCTTCTTCACCCCCTCCCAAACTTGTTATTTGCATTTGTGTACTTATGATAATTTATGTAATATCTGATATTTTTAGTGACTGATGTTTTAAAGTGAATAAAATCACCTAAACTCATTTAGTTCTGTGTGTTGGATATACCCAAAGCCCAACATTTCCCCTATTCGTTTAATATAGTTTGTATCAACGTCGTGTGTGTGTTTGAAAAACACCGAATCGGTGAGCGCGCAGATGCGAGTCTGGAAAACTGGCAAATAATTGTTTGACCAGGAGAGTGAAAGAGAAGATTGAGAGACACGATTTGTCGTAAATAAGTCTGTCTTTACTCTCCTCCAGCACGCTGTGAAGTAACTATTAAATCTCTACATTTTCTATCACTGAGCTTTCCATCATCATTTTCCACTCTAAACCGGACCACTATTTCTACGACTCTTTTCTCTCAAAATAAATTTACGACAATATTTGGCTGGCTCGTCTGGGATAATTTTGAGATACATTTGATGCACACATATTTGTGGGCTGGTTCTGGGATCTTGAGCTACATTTGAGGCAATCGCATAGCCGGGTTAAAGATATTTTGAGTCTGATTTAGTCTGGGTCTAACTAGGTAGAGTGTGAATGATTTGTCTTTGTGAATTAGGGAAATAAATAAATAATTACACCCCTAGACAAACGTTCTTTAAGTATTTGGGTTGTCCACACAGCATATTTACAGGTTGTTTTCTCTCCACAGCAGTAGAAAGTACAGATAAACAAATATATTTGCTATTTTATTATCCTCTGGCGGAGATAATTATATTTCTTTCTTTATAAAAAGTTGCTGGGATTGCGTGATTGTTTTACAGTCACTAAGGTTTTTGAAGTCAAAAAGAGTTGAGCTTAGCTAAAGACGGATTGTTCTGATTTTTAAAAATTAAGTTAACAACGTCTCATCTCAATAATTGACTTTAGGGACGGAGTTTGTTGTCAGAGATTTAAAATTTAGGGGAAATTTTTTTTTCCTTTTAAATTGTTTTAATATAAATTTTTTCTCTACTGTTAGTAAAAGTAGATTCTTTTCCAGTGTAACTTACCATTTAGTGGCATAGTCGCTTGCGTTTAGAGCCTTAATTGCCAGATAATAGCAGCGATAAGTTTGCACAGTACAGGTAGGAGGTAACACAGGTAAATTTGTACTTGTGTTTTTTTTTTTTCTCGTAGCGGTTCAGAGTTCCTCCCTTTCGCGTTTCTTCTTACTAGTTCTCTAAGCATACTTCATCTTATTCTTTAACAATGGCAGAGAGGATAAAGATGAGGTCCATCTTGAGGCTGGAAGCGAAAGAGGCAGGATTAGATGCAGAAGCTGCAAACGCGTTTATTAACCAGGAATTGGAAATATATGACGCGGAGCAACAGAGAGCCGAAGCTGAGAGGAAGGCGAAGCAACAGAGAGCCGAAGCTGAGAGGAAGGAAGAGAAAGAAAGAACAGAGAGGAGAGAAGCCCAGGAGAGGGCAGATAAGAAAGAAGCGGAAGAACGTCTTTTGGAACAGAAGAAAATTGAAGCAGAGATGGAAACTCGCAGAGAGAGAGAGAGAGAGAGAGACAAGGAAAGACAGCATCAACTGGCGCTTAAGGCTCTAGAGAGTCGGGGCGCCTCTACTTCGACTAACGGAGAGCCGTCTTCGCCCCAGTCTCAATCAATGGACCTCTCCAGTACTCAATCTGCCCAATTAACTGCTATGTCGTTTTCTTTAGAATCTTTTCCTAGCCCTAACGAAAAAATTGACAGCTACCTAGAAAAATTCGAGAGACTCGCGAATCTTTATGGGTTAGAGAGTACCCGCTGGGCGCTCAAACTTTCAACGTCACTGAAAGGCAATGCTTATGACGTGTACACAAAGCTGGGACCGAATCAACATGATTACGACATGTTGAAAAAGGCCTTACTACAGCAGTTTGAGATGACTGCCCGAAAGTTTCTGCAGTTGTTCAGAAACAGCCGAAAAGAGAGCACGGAAACATTTCCCCAGTTCTCTTCACGTCTCACGGGTTATCTGACAAAGTGCATTGAATTATCTGACCTACCTCTTTCATATGAGGGACTCCTCGAACTTGTTCTTGTGGAGCAGATAAAATCCACTTTGTCGAATGAAACACGTAGATTTTTGGCGGAACAGGGGGCAGTCAGGCTTGAAGACATACTCAATAAAGCCGAACGCTATAGCAATGCAATGGCCGAACTTCCCAGCACTAAACGTAAACCCACCGATGAGCCATCTCGAAAACAGAATCTAGAGCAGGCATCCTATTCTTCCACTTCCTCTCAACATTATAACCAACGAGATAACAATACCCAGAAACCTCCCCAGGAAAAATCGAAATTCTACAAAACCCGATACCCCCCCAACAAAAATTCTGATCAACCCAACAAGCCTACGTGGCAGCGCGGCCACCAAGGTCAAGGAAAAGGGAAGACCCCTACACCAGGAACGTCTGATCAGGGCAAACAAACTGGTGCAAACCGCATTGGATGTTTGCATACAGCCTCGAAAGGTAGAGTCAATGTCAGTGATTCTCAACCTGAGGGGGACCGACCCTCAACTCGAGGAACTGTAATTTTGAACGGTACCTCTACTACTTGTCTTTTTGACACTGGATTAAGTTTTGATTGTATTGTCGCTAGGCACCTAGTCAAACCCGGTCAGGAGACAGAGGAAACCGTCAAACTTAGTGGAGTTTTCAGGAGTGATGCACCCAGGACGCTTCCTATCGCACTGGTAGAAATACACTCTGACTTTGTCAGAGGAGTTATTAAAGCGGCCATAATGGATGATCCGATCTACCCAGTTATCCTGGGATGTAGATATGTGTTCATTGGGAGACCTAAGGAGCCGATTGTGGCAGCGGTAACCACAAGAGGGCAAGCCAAGAAGGAGAGGGAGCCTGCGCCAAACTTGTTGCCGAATGAACTGAAGGAGGCGCAACAAAAGGACCCTACTCTGGCGCCCTGCTTTAAAAAACTGCCCATGGCTAAGGACCCCAGACACAACGGAGACATCTTTTCTAAGGATGGTGTATTGTATCGTAGAACGGGCAACCCGGACACGGGGAATAACCAGCTCCTAGTACCGACGCAGTACAGAAACCAGATCTTAGAAATGGGGCACTCTCTTCCCTTTAGCGGACACATGGGACAAAAACGCCACTATTCAGCGAATAAAAAACCACTATTGGTGGCCAGGAATGAACTCTGACATTGTCAGGTACGTGAAATCCTGCGCCCAGTGCCAACGGGTAGCACCCAAGCACTTGACACCCCCAGTACCTATGGGGCAAATGCCAATAGTAGGGACTCCATTTGAACGGGTTGCTGTCGACATTATTGGTCCTCTGGAAAAGACCAAAAGAAGGAACAGGTTCATCCTGACCTTAGTTGACACTTGCACTATGTGGGCCGAAGCCGTACCGCTACCATGCACTAATTCCAAGCATGTCGCAGAAGCCCTTGTGCAAATTTTTACACGGTTGGGATTCCCTCAACAAGTTTTGACGGACAATGGATCCCAATTCCGTAGCCTGTTAATGGAGGAGATCTTTAAGATCTTGAGGGCCAAACATATCCACACAAGTCCCTACCATCCGGCCGGAAATGGGCTCGTGGAACGTTTTAACGGTACCCTCACCATGATGTTACGTAAGCTGGGTCAGGAGAAACCGGAAGACTGGGACCAATATATATCGGCTGCCTTATTCGCCTACCGAGAGGTACCCCAAGCGTCTACGGGTTTTGCGCCAGCTACACTTTTATTTGGCAGACCTATTAAGGGGCCACTAGAAGCCTTACTTCGGTCCCTGACAGACCAGAAGGCTGACGAGACAGTCGTCTCTGCAAGCAAGTATGTATCTGAGCTTAAGGAAAGGCTAAAGCTAGGATGGGATCTAGCTACTACCAACCTTAAGAAAGCCCGCGCTAAAATTACTAAAAGATACAACAAAGCTGCAAAAGAGAGAGAACTACAACCAGGGGAGAAAGTCCTATTGCTACTTCCAACCGGAAGCAATAAACTTCGCATCGGATGGCAAGGACCGTTTACCGTCCTTAAAAAAGATCTCACGTACCAACTACAAGATCTCCATCAAAGGAAAGGAGAAGGTCTTCCACATAAATCTGCTAAAGAAATATTTGGAAAGACCGGTGCCATCCTCCGAGCATCTCCTGGCTGTCGCCATAGCAACGGAAGACGAGGAAGATGATGATGGTTGCATGGAGTATCCACTGCAACCCACAGAATCCTTTAAAGATGTCAAGTTCGGCGACAATCTCTCACCAGAACAACAAACAGAAACTAGGGCTCTACTAAAACAGTACAGTGCAGTTTTAAACGGATGTACCTGGTCGAACAAATCTCATTGAATTTGATATGAAATTAACAAACGAGACCCCTGTTCAAACCAGAGTTTACCCCATCCCGTACGCTAAAGCTGATGCACTTCGCGGAGAAATAGACAAGCTGCGTCAGGCAGGAATTATCAGTGAGTCTACATCTCCTTACAGCTCGAGTGTAGTGCTGTTGCAGAAGCCCAATAAGGAAGTTCGGCTGTGCATTGATTACAGGTTGCTAAACGCTGTAACGGAATTCCAGCCCGAACCTCTCCAAACTGTTTCTGAGTTGTTCACCAAGCTCAGCAAAGCAAAGATCTTCTCCAAGATTGACCTCAGCAAAGGTTATTATCAAATACCAGTCAAGGAGGAAATTAAACCTTTGTTAGCTTTCAGCACTAGTGAAGGACATTACACATTTAACGTGATGCCGTTCGGTTTGCATAACGCACCAGGAGTGTTCACCAGGATGATGAGGAAGCTTCTAGAACCTTTGCAAAGTCCCCATATCCATAATTTCATGGATGACATCTTAATTGCATCGGAAACCTATGAAGAACATATTGCTACGGTTGCTATGCTCCTCAGGAGACTACAGGAAACGGGTCTCACAGCCAGACCTAGCAAATGTCTCATCGGGTTTGAACAGTTAGACTTCCTGGGGCACACTATTTCTCACGGATGCAGTTGGCCTATTAAGAAGAACGTGGAGAAAATAGTGGCAGCAAAAAGACCCCGAACGAAGAAAGACGTACGTTCCTTCATATCGCTATGTGCATACTATCAGAAGTACATCCAGAACTTCAACGGACTGACGGCACCTCTGACTGACCTCACAAAGAAAGGTTGTCCTGATAAGGTCATATGGGATCAAAAGTGCGAACACGCGTATAGCACTTTGAAAGGACAGTTGTCTGCATACCCCATTTTGAGGTTGCCTGACCTCAAGAAACCTTTTGTACTGAGAGTCGACGCGTCAGGTCAGGGCATCGGGTCAACACTGCTTCAAGCCGATGACAGTGACCTGAACATGCTATTTCCAGTTGCCTATGGCAGTCGGAAATTAAATAAAGCGGAACGGAACTACAGCGTAGTTGAAAGGGAATGTCTTGCTCTGATTGACGGTATCAGACGCCATCATGAGTTTCTTTATGGTACATCGTTCACGGTGCAAACAGACCACGCTCCGTTAGCATTTCTTGGTGCCAATAAAGAATTAACGCTAGGATCATGCGTTGGGCCCTCCTTCTAAGCGTCTATTCTTTCAAAGTGGAATATATTCCGGGAAGACAGAATGTCGGGGCTGATTTTCTGAGTAGAAACTGGTCTACAGAGGAAGAAGAGCAAACTGAAGATACCACTCATCCTAAAATCACCAATCAGGTCACCTCCATTGTCAAAAATGAAAACATGAAAAATGGTTTCATGTCTAAAAGTGGGGACGATTGTGACGTACGTCTAGTTTGACTAGTGAATTTTCCCTGATATGATGGATGATTTAAAGGGACCTTTAGCTTTTCATAACATTAGAACCCCTGAACATTTGTTGTAACTTTTCGTTTGCCAGAACGCATTCCACCGGGACTCATGTAGGATACAGCGACGAGATCAAAGAGACAGACCGAGGGATCTTAGGGGAGACTATCGGCGCTATCAAAGACAGTAGTTTTCCCTGATACGAGACGCAGTTGCTTGCCGCTAATTTCGCGTCTCGGTGTCAATCGAGGAACCGAGCGAACGGGGGAAAGCGAAACGGGCAGCAGCGAGCGGATACGAAGACCAGGGGGCGGCTTCTTCTCTTGATTTGGCGGTCAGATCCCCAAAAGTTCGTGAGATCAAATAAGTTGTCAAGTTTATCATGTCCCACTCAACTTACATTCCATTTTAGCTAAATAGACCATGAAGAACTAGACACGTTATCACTCGCTGGCCAGACCTTTACAGAAGCACTAGCTTTATTGAAATCTTGTTATAGATTTTCCCCTGGATTTTATATATATTTGCAGTGATTTCTAATTCTGTGCAAAGCGAGTGATCGTAACCTGTGCGATCCCAGCATTAAGAAAGCAATAAAGAAATCAATCTAAGCAAAGCAAAGCATAAACAGTGTGTAGAGTTCCCCTGACGCAGAACTTGTTGAGACTGTGTAAATTTTTTAATCTTTGAGGCGATTCTATGTTTGGAATTCCGCTATCTAACTTATAGCAAAGAAAGCACACCCAAAGACAAATTTAACGCACCATCAAACAACTTAAGTCGTAACGGGAAGAAGAACACTGGCCCGAGCTTTGTTAGTTTACTGACACAGAGAGATAATTCATAATTTCCTGAACAGTGATGTGACTAGTTTTCTCACTGGACTTAAACCATACCTCACGGATAAAGTGTACCAGCACGCGTAAGAATTTTATTATCCGCGGCATAGTCAAATAGACCACACCATCCTCACCCCGGTATCAGAGACCGTGCCCTCCCATAGAAACTGTTATTAAGAAAAGAGACACAACTACAGATTCATTTTCCAGCGATTACGGGATCCTTTTATGTGCTGACCGCCTACCCGATAATCTGGGGCTAGAACTTGAACAAACACTCATACATTTAGTTGAGGTGTAACTGCTGTTGTGTTATTCTATGGAGTGCAAGATTTTTTCACAATCGGTAAGTGAGAGCAAGATGAGTGAAGGCCTTTGCTAGCGCGTGTATGAATGACAGGAAATTAATTCTTTTGTGTGACCATTTTGTTAACTTGCTTACCTGGTAACATATATCTTTTCTGTATACCCTACATTGTTCCTTTAAGTGGGATAGTTGATAATTTGTTAACTCTGTTTAAAACCACCTCCTTTCCATTTGCTTAGTAAAGGGAAGAACAGCTGGGAAGAACAGGTTTTTTTTTTTTCTATCACTTATACCTAACTTGGTAACACCTCTTTCAGAGTAATTAACTTTACTGTTAGGTTAACGTACCCGTGTTCCTGATATTATCTATCTCTGGACTGGGTTTGTCTTTGTCTAATGAGCGGGAAGGGCTTAGTCGATACCAATCTTCTTCACCCCCTCCCAAACTTGTTATTTGCATTTGTGTACTTATGATAATTTATGTAATATCTGATATTTTTAGTGATTGATGTTTAAAGTGAATAAAATCACCTAAACTCATTTAGTTCTGTGTGTTGGATATACCCAAAGCCCAACATTTCCCCTATTCGTTTAATATAGTTTGTATCAACGTCGTGTGTGTGTTTGAAAACACCGAATCGGTGAGCGCGCAGATGCGAGTCTGGAAAACTGGCAAATAATTGTTTGACCAGGAGAGTGAAAGAGAAGATTGAGAGACACGATTTGTCGTAAATAAGTCTGTCTTTACTCTCCTCCAGCACGCTGTGAAGTAACTATTAAATCTCTACATTTTCTATCACTGAGCTTTCCATCATCATTTTCCACTCTAAACCGGACCACTATTTCTACGACTCTTTTCTCTCAAAATAAATTTACGACAATATTTGGCCGGCTCGTCTGGGATAATTTTGAGATACATTTGATGCACACATATTTGTGGGCTGGTTCTGGGATCTTGAGCTACATTTGAGGCAATCGCATAGCCGGGTTAAAGATATTTTGAGTCTGATTTAGTTTGGGTCTAACTAGGTAGAGTGTGAATGATTTGTCTTTGTGAATTAGGGAAATAAATAAATAATTACACCCCTAGACAAACGTTCTTTAAGTATTTGGGTTGTCCACACAGCATATTTACAGGTTGTTTTCTCTCCACAGCAGTAGAAAGTACAGATAAACAAATATATTTGCTATTTTAATTATCCTCTGGCGGAGATAATTATATTTCTTTCTTTATAAAAGTTGCTGGGATTGCGTGATTGTTTTACAGTCACTAAGGTTTTTGAAGTCAAAAAGAGTTGAGCTTAGCTAAAGACGGATTGTTCTGATTTTTAAAAATTAAGTTAACAACGTCTCATCTCAATAATTGACTTTAGGGACGGAGTTTGTTGTCAGAGATTTAAAATTTAGGGGAAATTTTTTTTTTCCTTTTAAATTGTTTTAATATAAATTTTTCTCTACTGTTAGTAAAAGTAGATTCTTTTCCAGTGTAACTTACCATTTAGTGGCATAGTCGCTTGCGTTTAGAGCCTTAATTGCCAGATAATAGCAGCGATAAGTTTGCACAGTACAGGTAGGAGGTAACACAGGTAAATTTGTACTTGTGTTTTTTTTTTTCTCTCGTAGCGGTTCAGAGTTCCTCCCTTTCGCGTTTCTTCTTACTAGTTCTCTAAGCATACTTCATCTTATTCTTTAACAATGGCAGAGAGGATAAAGATGAGGTCCATCTTGAGGCTGGAAGCGAAAGAGGCAGGATTAGATGCAGAAGCTGCAAACGCGTTTATTAACCAGGAATTGGAAATATATGACGCGGAGCAACAGAGAGCCGAAGCTGAGAGGAAGGCGAAGCAACAGAGAGCAGAAGCTGAGAGGAAGGAAGAGAAAGAAAAAGAACAGAGAGGAGAGAAGCCCAGGAGAGGGCAGATAAGAAAGAAGCGGAAGAACGTCTTTTGGAACAGAAGAAAATTGAAGCAGAGATGGAAACTCGCAGAGAGAGAGAGAGAGAGACAAGGAAAGACAGCATCAACTGGCGCTTAAGGCTCTAGAGAGTCGGGGCGCCTCTACTTCGACTAACGGAGAGCCGTCTTCGCCCCAGTCTCAATCAATGGACCTCTCCAGTACTCAATCTGCCCAATTAACTGCTATGTCGTTTTCTTTAGAATCTTTTCCTAGCCCTAACGAAAAAATTGACAGCTACCTAGAAAAATTCGAGAGACTCGCGAATCTTTATGGGTTAGAGAGTACCCGCTGGGCGCTCAAACTTTCAACGTCACTGAAAGGCAATGCTTATGACGTGTACACAAAGCTGGGACCGAATCAACATGATTACGACATGTTGAAAAAGGCCTTACTACAGCAGTTTGAGATGACTGCCCGAAAGTTTCTGCAGTTGTTCAGAAACAGCCGAAAAGAGAGCACGGAAACATTTCCCCAGTTCTCTTCACGTCTCACGGGTTATCTGACAAAGTGCATTGAATTATCTGACCTACCTCTTTCATATGAGGGACTCCTCGAACTTGTTCTTGTGGAGCAGATAAAATCCACTTTGTCGAATGAAACACGTAGATTTTTGGCGGAACAGGGGGCAGTCAGGCTTGAAGACATACTCAATAAAGCCGAACGCTATAGCAATGCAATGGCCGAACTTCCCAGCACTAAACGTAAACCCACCGATGAGCCATCTCGAAAACAGAATCTAGAGCAGGCATCCTATTCTTCCACTTCCTCTCAACATTATAACCAACGAGATAACAATACCCAGAAACCTCCCCAGGAAAAATCGAAATTCTACAAAACCCGATACCCCCCCCCCAACAAAAATTCTGATCAACCCAACAAGCCTACGTGGCAGCGCGGCCACCAAGGTCAAGGAAAAGGGAAGACCCCTACACCAGGAACGTCTGATCAGGGCAAACAAACCGGTGCAAACCGCATTGGATGTTTGCATACAGCCTCGAAAGGTAGAGTCAATGTCAGTGATTCTCAACCTGAGGGGGACCGACCCTCAACTCGAGGAACTGTAATTTTGAACGGTACCTCTACTACTTGTCTTTTTGACACTGGATTAAGTTTTGATTGTATTGTCGCTAGGCACCTAGTCAAACCCGGTCAGGAGACAGAGGAAACCGTCAAACTTAGTGGAGTTTTCAGGAGTGATGCACCCAGGACGCTTCCTATCGCACTGGTAGAAATACACTCTGACTTTGTCAGAGGAGTTATTAAAGCGGCCATAATGGATGATCCGATCTACCCAGTTATCCTGGGATGTAGATATGTGTTCATTGGGAGACCTAAGGAGCCGATTGTGGCAGCGGTAACCACAAGAGGGCAAGCCAAGAAGGAGAGGGAGCCTGCGCCAAACTTGTTGCCGAATGAACTGAAGGAGGCGCA
This sequence comes from Oreohelix idahoensis, assembly GCA_024509875.1. Classification (NCBI taxonomy): domain Eukaryota; kingdom Metazoa; phylum Mollusca; class Gastropoda; order Stylommatophora; family Oreohelicidae; genus Oreohelix; species Oreohelix idahoensis. Next base: position 3,560 of record JAMPIV010018090.1, on the reverse strand, counting down.
ACAAAAGGACCCTACTCTGGCGCCCTGCTTTAAAAAACTGCCCATGGCTAAGGACCCCAGACACAACGGAGACATCTTTTCTAAGGATGGTGTATTGTATCGTAGAACGGGCAACCCGGACACGGGGAATAACCAGCTCCTAGTACCGACGCAGTACAGAAACCAGATCTTAGAAATGGGGCACTCTCTTCCCTTTAGCGGACACATGGGACAAAACGCCACTATTCAGCGAATAAAAAACCACTATTGGTGGCCAGGAATGAACTCTGACATTGTCAGGTACGTGAAATCCTGCGCCCAGTGCCAACGGGTAGCACCCAAGCACTTGACACCCCCAGTACCTATGGGGCAAATGCCAATAGTAGGGACTCCATTTGAACGGGTTGCTGTCGACATTATTGGTCCTCTGGAAAAGACCAAAAGAAGGAACAGGTTCATCCTGACCTTAGTTGACACTTGCACTATGTGGGCCGAAGCCGTACCGCTACCATGCACTAATTCCAAGCATGTCGCAGAAGCCCTTGTGCAAATTTTTACACGGTTGGGATTCCCTCAACAAGTTTTGACGGACAATGGATCCCAATTCCGTAGCCTGTTAATGGAGGAGATCTTTAAGATCTTGAGGGCCAAACATATCCACACAAGTCCCTACCATCCGGCCGGAAATGGGCTCGTGGAACGTTTTAACGGTACCCTCACCATGATGTTACGTAAGCTGGGTCAGGAGAAACCGGAAGACTGGGACCAATATATATCGGCTGCCTTATTCGCCTACCGAGAGGTACCCCAAGCGTCTACGGGTTTTGCGCCAGCTACACTTTTATTTGGCAGACCTATTAAGGGGCCACTAGAAGCCTTACTTCGGTCCCTGACAGACCAGAAGGCTGACGAGACAGTCGTCTCTGCAAGCAAGTATGTATCTGAGCTTAAGGAAAGGCTAAAGCTAGGATGGGATCTAGCTACTACCAACCTTAAGAAAGCCCGCGCTAAAATTACTAAAAGATACAACAAAGCTGCAAAAGAGAGAGAACTACAACCAGGGGAGAAAGTCCTATTGCTACTTCCAACCGGAAGCAATAAACTTCGCATCGGATGGCAAGGACCGTTTACCGTCCTTAAAAAGATCTCACGTACCAACTACAAGATCTCCATCAAAGGAAAGGAGAAGGTCTTCCACATAAATCTGCTAAAGAAATATTTGGAAAGACCGGTGCCATCCTCCGAGCATCTCCTGGCTGTCGCCATAGCAACGGAAGACGAGGAAGATGATGATGGTTGCATGGAGTATCCACTGCAACCCACAGAATCCTTTAAAGATGTCAAGTTCGGCGACAATCTCTCACCAGAACAACAAACAGAAACTAGGGCTCTACTAAAACAGTACAGTGCAGTTTTAACGGATGTACCTGGTCGAACAAATCTCATTGAATTTGATATGAAATTAACAAACGAGACCCCTGTTCAAACCAGAGTTTACCCCATCCCGTACGCTAAAGCTGATGCACTTCGCGGAGAAATAGACAAGCTGCGTCAGGCAGGAATTATCAGTGAGTCTACATCTCCTTACAGCTCGAGTGTAGTGCTGTTGCAGAAGCCCAATAAGGAAGTTCGGCTGTGCATTGATTACAGGTTGCTAAACGCTGTAACGGAATTCCAGCCCGAACCTCTCCAAACTGTTTCTGAGTTGTTCACCAAGCTCAGCAAAGCAAAGATCTTCTCCAAGATTGACCTCAGCAAAGGTTATTATCAAATACCAGTCAAGGAGGAAATTAAACCTTTGTTAGCTTTCAGCACTAGTGAAGGACATTACACATTTAACGTGATGCCGTTCGGTTTGCATAACGCACCAGGAGTGTTCACCAGGATGATGAGGAAGCTTCTACAACCTTTGCAAAGTCCCCATATCCATAATTTCATGGATGACATCTTAATTGCATCGGAAACCTATGAAGAACATATTGCTACGGTTGCTATGCTCCTCAGGAGACTACAGGAAACGGGTCTCACAGCCAGACCTAGCAAATGTCTCATCGGGTTTGAACAGTTAGACTTCCTGGGGCACACTATTTCTCACGGATGCAGTTGGCCTATTAAGAAGAACGTGGAGAAAATAGTGGCAGCAAAAAGACCCCGAACGAAGAAAGACGTACGTTCCTTCATATCGCTATGTGCATACTATCAGAAGTACATCCAGAACTTCAACGGACTGACGGCACCTCTGACTGACCTCACAAAGAAAGGTTGTCCTGATAAGGTCATATGGGATCAAAAGTGCGAACACGCGTATAGCACTTTGAAAGGACAGTTGTCTGCATACCCCATTTTGAGGTTGCCTGACCTCAAGAAACCTTTTGTACTGAGAGTCGACGCGTCAGGTCAGGGCATCGGGTCAACACTGCTTCAAGCCGATGACAGTGACCTGAACATGCTATTTCCAGTTGCCTATGGCAGTCGGAAATTAAATAAAGCGGAACGGAACTACAGCGTAGTTGAAAGGGAATGTCTTGCTCTGATTGACGGTATCAGACGCCATCATGAGTTTCTTTATGGTACATCGTTCACGGTGCAAACAGACCACGCTCCGTTAGCATTTCTTGGTGCCAATAAAGAATTTAACGCTAGGATCATGCGTTGGGCCCTCCTTCTAAGCGTCTATTCTTTCAAAGTGGAATATATTCCGGGAAGACAGAATGTCGGGGCTGATTTTCTGAGTAGAAACTGGTCTACAGAGGAAGAAGAGCAAACTGAAGATACCACTCATCCTAAAATCACCAATCAGGTCACCTCCATTGTCAAAAATGAAAACATGAAAAATGGTTTCATGTCTAAAAGTGGGGACGATTGTGACGTACGTCTAGTTTGACTAGTGAATTTTCCCTGATATGATGGATGATTTAAAGGGACCTTTAGCTTTTCATAACATTAGAACCCCTGAACATTTGTTGTAACTTTTCGTTTGCCAGAACGCATTCCACCGGGACTCATGTAGGATACAGCGACGAGATCAAAGAGACAGACCGAGGGATCTTAGGGGAGACTATCGGCGCTATCAAAGACAGTAGTTTTCCCTGATACGAGACGCAGTTGCTTGCCGCTAATTTCGCGTCTCGGTGTCAATCGAGGAACCGAGCGAACGGGGGAAAGCGAAACGGGCAGCAGCGAGCGGATACGAAGACCAGGGGGCGGCTTCTTCTCTTGATTTGGCGGTCAGATCCCCAAAAGTTCGTGAGATCAAATAAGTTGTCAAGTTTATCATGTCCCACTCAACTTACATTTCCATTTTAGCTAAATAGACCATGAAGAACTAGACACGTTATCACTCGCTGGCCAGACCTTTACAGAAGCACTAGCTTTATTGAAATCTTGTTATAGATTTTCCCCTGGATTTTATATATATTTGCAGTGATTTCTAATTCTGTGCAAAGCGAGTGATCGTAACCTGTGCGATCCCAAGCATTAAGAAAGCAATAAAGAAATCAATCTAAGCAAAGCAAAGCATAAACAGTGTGTAGAGTTCCCCTGACGCAGAACTTGTTGAGACTGTGTAATTTTTAATCTTT